>JBBHAA010002643.1:0-272500 GCA_037953035.1 Aquarana catesbeiana
CTTTAGGCCTATATTGTGCCTTTGAACATGGGTGCAAAAACAGCTCTGGTAGAAAGTGGTTAAGGCCATCAGATGGAGCAGACAATCGTAGGAAATAATGCAAATAAATTATGCATAGCGCTTGTATTTCGACTTTGTTTGACATGCATTTGTCATGATTACTTTTTCTTTATTGTACATGAAAATGTGTTCTTGCTTAACATGTTAAACTTCTTTTCACAAAAGTGAGTACACCCCTCCCATTTTTGTAAATATTTTCTTCTATCTTTTCATGTGACAATACTGAAGAAATGACACACTGTAAAGTAGTGAGTGTACAGCTTGTATAACAGTGTAAATTTGCTGTCCCCTCAAAATAACTCAACACACAGCCATTAATGTCTAAACCGCTGGCAACAAAAGTAAGTACACCCCTCTGTGAAGTAAAAATGTCCAAATTGGGCCCAAAGTGTCAATATTTTGTGTGGCCACCATTATTTTCCAGCACTGCCTTAACCCTCTTGGACATGGAGTTCACCAGAGCTTCACAGAAGAGTCCTCTTCCACTCCTCCATGACGACATCACAGAGCTGGTGGATGTTAGAGACCTTGCGCTCCTCCACCTTCCGTTTGAGGAGGCCCCACAGATGCTCAATAGGGTTTAGGTCTGGAGACATGCTTAGCCAGTCCATCACCTTTACCCTCGGCTTACCCTTAGCAAGGCAGTGTTGTCTTGAAGGTGAACTTGGGGTCGTTATGTTGGAATACTTCCCTGCGGCTCAGTGTCAGAAGTGAGGGGATCATGCTATGCTTCAGTATGTCACAATACAATAATGTTGGCATTCATGGTTCCCTCAATGAACTGTAGCTCCCCAGTGCTGGCAGCACTCATGCAGCCCCAGACCATGACACTCCCACCACCATGTTTGACTGTAGGCAAGACACACTTGTCTTTGTCCTCCTCACCTGGTTGCCACCACACATGCCTGATACCATCTGAACCAAATAAGTTTATCTTGGTCTCATCAGACCACAGGACATGGTTCCAGTAATCCATGTCCTTAGTCTGCTTGTCTTCAGAAAACTGTTTGTGGGCTTTCTGGTGCATCATCTTTAGAAGAGGCTTCCTTCTGGGATGACAGCCATGCAGACCAATTTGATGCAGTGTGCGGCGTATGGTCTGAGCACTGACAGGCTGACCCCCCCACCCCTACAACTCTGCAGCAATGCTGGAAGCACTCATACGTCTATTACCCAAAGACAACCTCTGGATATGACGCTGAGCACGTGACCTCAGCTTTTTTGGTGGACCATGGCAAGGCCTGTTCTGAGTGCAACCTGTCTTGCTAAACCGCTGTATGGTCTTGGCCACCATGCTGCAGTTCAGTTTCAGGGTCTTGGCAATCTTCTTATAGCCTAGACCAACTTTATGTAGAGCAACAATTCTTTTTTTCAGATCCTCAGAGAGTTCTTTGCCATGAGGTGTCATGTTGAACTTCCAGTGACCAGTATGAGAGAATGAGAGTGATAACACCAAATTTAACACACCTGCTCCCCATTCACACCTGAGACCGTGTAACACTAACGATTCACATGACACCGGGGAGGGAAAATGGCTAATTGTGCCCAATTTGGACATTTTCACTTAGGGGTGTACTCACTTTTGTTGCCAGCGGTTTAGACATTAATGGCTGTGTGTTTAGTTATTTTAAGGGGACAGAAAATTTACACTGTTATACAAGCTGTACAACTCACTACTTTACATTGTAGCAAAGTGTCATTTCTTCAGTGTTGTCACATGAAAAGATAGAAGAAAAGATTTACAAAAATATGGGGGGTGTACTTACTTTTGTGAATATATATATAATATATATATATATATATAAAATAAAACAAATACAAATAAAACAAATACAAATAAAACATTTCCCTTTGACCATCAGCTTCATCTAGTGACCATAATGCAGTATTTTCCTGTCTCACTTTTCTATTACAAATGAAAAAAAAATTGACCTGGAAAGAAAATAGTCTTATAAATTTTGTTTTTGCCCCCCATTCGCATAGGATGAATGTACATGCAGTGTCTCGGACATATAGCTCTGCTTTTTTAGAACACGCCCTTTATTGTCAAATCATATTTGGTAAAAATCTGCCCCAGTTCCTTCACTTAGCAGCATAAGGGTCATACGGCTGTCACTTCCTCTCTAGGACTCATGTGTTGCAGTGCAGGATTTTCTTCCCTGCTACAGCTGTCTGCAGTAATCCCACCCCTGGTGTCTGACTGACAGGTATTGTGGCCAATCACATGCTGGCCAAAGAGATGGCAGCAAGGTTAGTAGAATGAATGGCATTTAAAGGACAAGAGTAATGGAATCATATCACCAACATGAGATCTTTATATGAGGAAAATGTTACCTGTCATTTTATGCAGTTTTCCATAAATGTTTTCACATCTTCCTTTTCTCCTGCTGATATTTGTTGTCTGACACTGGAGAAGAGTAGAAGAAGAACACAATTTTTATCTATGTAAATGGATAACAAAGACCCCTTAACAATTATGTGTATGCTTTAATGTGTCTTTAGTTTGAGTGAAAAGTATATATTTAGGAAGTTGTTTTTTGTTTTTGTTTTTAATTAATGCCTATCACCCTGTCACCCTGTGTGTCAGGACTGGATCACCTGCTGATGGCACTGTGGTCCCCAGAGCTACAGGGCGTAGTTCTGGTGTTCACCAGCAGGTGTCTCCCAGCAGCCAGCATATCCCAGTAATTAGGCTCAACCTGATGCTTTTGGACGCCTGCCTTTACACACACACACATGAACTCCCAGTCTTTAGTCCGTAGAGTTCAATATTGAGTGGCCCGCCCTTTGCAGCTATAACAGCTTCAACTCTTCTGGGAAGGCCGTCCACAAGGTTTAGGAGTGTGTCTAGGGAATGTTTGACCGTTCTTCCAGAAAAGCATTTGTGAGATCAGGCACTGATGTTAGATGAGAAGGTCTGGCTCACAGTCTCCGCTCAAATTCATCCCAAAAGGTGTTCTATAGGGTTGAAGTCAGTGCTCTCTATTCTCTATCTAACTATGTAACTATATATACGTTATTCTGCACAGGAGGGCCGCCCTGTAGCAATATATCTGCTATAGGGTGGTCCTTAAGTGGTTAATAAACTTCATTCTAACCATAATCAGTCTGATTCCAGTTTCCCAAGTATAGCTACACTGAACTGGTCATCCCTGCTGATGCTGGATATCTGCACTCGGCATCTCTTACACTATGTCTGGAAGTACTCTTGTTAAGGGGATCACCGGAAAAATTAGAGAACAGAAACATACATGCTTAACAGTAAAGAACATAATGTTGACCCCAAAACATAAGATTTTCTTGTAAATACCAAAAAAAAAAAATGCTCACCTTCAGTTCTGAACATATCACCAGCAAACTTATCATTTGATCAGCCCACCATCTAATTCCTGGAAACCAATTTGCTCCAAGGATGCCTCATCTAACACAGGGGTGTCAAAACTCAATTTCATCGTGGGCCGCATCAGCATTATGATCGTCCTCAAAATAGCCGGTTGTATCTGTAAGATTAGATGTCAAGCCCATCCCCTCCCCTTACATTAGATGTCAAGAGCCCCCACCATCAGAAGTTGAGTCCCCTACTCTCCCTTACATCACAGTGCACCCCTTTTCCTTATGCTGCTGCGGGGAATAAGCTGGATGCATTGCTTGAAAGCAGAAAGTAGGGGTCTGGAGGAGGACCAGAGGAGGGTTGGAGCTCTCTTGCAGCTGCAGGCGAGGTGTGAGGGCCACATGAAATGGCCTGAAGGGCCGGATTTGGCCCGTGGGCCTTGTGTTTGACACCTGTGATCTAATACAAGAATCACTTACCTGTACACAAAGATGGGGACAATAAAGTCTGAGAAATTTGGTTCAATTCAGTATTTTCGATGGCCTCCATCATATCGCTGCACTGTAATTGTCTCTCCATTCAACTCTCTCTCCGATGGGGATGAAGTTTCCTGGAATTAACAAAGCCCAGAGAATGCATCACACCAGAAAGCTAGAGTCCAAAAATATTTTTTCCATTTAAATAGTTCGAACAAAATTTGCATGTGCAATGCGTTTCAGGGGCGGGGCTAAGAGGGGGCTATTTTAGGAGGGCAGATACTTTCCTTAAAAGAAGACGGCTGCCTGCTAGCTGAGCCCCTGCTCCAAGCCACCGACAAGCTACGATATCCAGCGATGGAGGTGCTCCCAGCGACTACCTATGGCTTCCCTGGGAAGATGCAGCACGAGGTGCTATCCGCAACGGGGCTCACAGCACCTAGCCCCGCAGAAACTGACAGATTATTACCCCACCACGAACGGACGGGTATACCAAGATTGGCGCTGGAGCACACACGCGGCCTGCCGAGGAAGGAGAGCACTCCTCAGTAGGGATGAGCTTCGAGTTCGGGTCGAACTCATGTTTGACTCGAACATCGGCTGTTTGCCAGTTCGCCAACAGCGAACAATTTGGGGTGTTCGCGGCAAATTCGAAAGCCGCGGACACCCTTTAAAAGTCTATGGGAGAAATCAAAAGTGCTAATTTTAAAGGCTTATATGCAAGTTATTGTCATAAAAAGTGTTTGGGGACCCGAGTCCTGCCCCAGGGGACATGGATCAATGCAAAAAAAAGTTTTAAAAACGGCCGTTTTTTCGGGAGCAGTGATTTTAATAATGCTTAAAGTCAAACAATAAAAGTGTAATATTCCTTTTAAATTTAGAACAGTCTGACAGCAAAGTGACATTTCAAAGGAAAAAAAGTAATTTAAAACTACTCGCGGCTATTAATGAATTGCCGGTTTGACAATACACATACTGTAAAAGTTCATTGATAAAAACTGCATGGGATTTCCCCACAGGGGAACCCCGAACCAAAATTAAAAAAAAAAACAAAAAAAAAAAAAAAACTGGTGTGGGGGTCCCCCTAAATTCCATACCAGACCCTTATCCGAGCACGCTACTTGGCAGGCCGCAGAAAAAGAGGGGGGACGAGAGAGGGCCCCCCTCCTGAACCGTATGAGGCCACATGCCCTCAACATTGGGAGGGTGCTTTGGGGTAGCAACCCCAAAGAATCTTGTCCCCATGTTGATGAGGGCAAGGGCCTCATCCGCACAACCCTTGGCCGGTGGTTGTGGGGGTCTGAGGGCAGGGGGGGAGTAATCGGAATCTGGAAGTCCCCTTTAATAAGGGGACCCCCATATCCCACCCCCCCCGTGTGAAATGGTACCCCTACCATTTCACACAAAAACTGTCAAAAAAGTTAAAAATGACGTTACGTAACGGGTGACCCCCTCTGACGTCACGGAGAATGCCACAGGGAAGTCCCCGTAAAGTCCCGTGTGTATGAGGGGGGCGGGGGTCACCAGGTGGCCCCGCCCTCTGTTATTTAAGAACCGTCAGAAGATGAGAAGCGTCACACAGCGGGAGCCTCCCATCCAATCATGGATGCAGAGCGGCCCGAAAAGAAGATGAAGAGAAGAAGATGAAGAGAAGAATATATAGATGCCGGAAAAGAACACCGAAGAAAGAAGCAGAGGATCGGAGGAAGAAGAAGAACATGGAGGAAGAAACCGAAGGAAGATAGAAGAAAGAAGATAGAAGGTGAAGTCTCTTGTCATTTTTAACATTTGACAGTTTTTTTGTGAAATGGTAGGGGTACTTTTGTACCCACTTACCATTTCACACAGGGGGGCGGGATCTGGGGGTCCCCTTGTTAAAGGGGGCTTCCAGATTCCGATAAGCCCTCCCGCCCGCAGACCCCCACAACCACCGGCCAAGGGTTGTGGGGATGAGGCCCTTGTCCTCATCAACATGGGGACAAGGTGCTTTGCGGGGGACCCCAAAGCACCCTCCCAATGTTGAGGGCATGGTGCCTGGTACGGTTCAGGAGGGGGGGCACTCTCTCGTCCCCCCTCTTTTCCTGCAGCCTGCCAGGTTGCGTGCTCAGATAAGGTTCTGGTATGGATTTTTGGGGGGACCCCACGCCAATTTTTTTATTTTGGCGCGGGGTTCCCCTTAATATCCATACCAGACCTGAAGGGCCTGGTACGGAATTTAGGGGGACCCCCACGCCAGTTTTTTTTTAAAATTTTGGTTCGGGGTTCCCCTGTGGGGAAATCCCATGCAGGTTTATCAATGAACTTTTATGTGTATTATCGGACCGGAAATTCATTATAGCCGCAAGTGGTTTTAAATGACTTTTTCCTTTGAAATGTAATTTTTCTGTCAGACTGTTCTAAACACGGGAAGCATGCACCCCTTTACAGGCATACTATAGACACCCCCCAGGTACGAAATTTAAAGGAATATTACACTTTTATTGTTTCACTTTAAGCATTATTAAAATCACTGCTCCCGAAAAAACGGACATTTTTAAAACTTTTTTTTTGCATTGATCCATGTCCCCTGGGGCAGGACCCAGGTCCCCAAACACTTTCTAGGACAATACCATGCATATAAGCCTTTAAAATGAGCACTTTTGATTTTGAACATTCGAGTCCCATAGACTTCAATGGGGTTCTAACGTTCGTTCAAAGTTTTGGTCTGTTCGCAAGTTCTGGTGCAAACCGAACCGGGGGGGGGGGGGGGGTTCAGCTCATCCCTACTTCTCAGACTCCAGTAGATCATCCACTTCGGTCTGTACGGCCATACACTGTGCAAACACAGGGGACCATAGGCGTGCGAGCAGGGTGTGCCAGGTGTGTCTGGGCACACCCTAATCACGCCGTTCTGCACAGATTCCCCCTGATGCTTGGCTGCAGAAGAAGGGACTGGGGAATCTCTGTCTTAAAAGTGAGACATCAGGGGTCTATTTAGACCTCCGATATCTCACCAAAGCCCCCCCCAATGGAGCACCTAAAAAGTGTATGTGTGTATATATATATATATATATATATATATATATATATATTAATAATAAAAAAATAGAAAAATTGAAAAAAAGTTATGATGATAAAAATAAACTACTGACACCGTCCACTGCCCAACTGATGATAGAGATAGAGATAGAGATAGAGATGATAGAGATAGAGATAGAGATGATAGAGATAGAGATAGAGATAATAGAGATAGAGATAGAGATAGAGATAATAGAGATAGAGATGATAGAGATAGAGATGATAGAGATAAAGATAGAGATAGAGATAGAGATGATAGAGATAGAGATAGAGATAGAGATGACAATAGAGATAGAGATGACAATAGAGATAGAGATAGAGATAGAGACAGATACACACGTGTGTTTGAGCTTTAGGTGCACACCCTAATGCCATGGTCTGTGCACACCTATGCAGGGGACACTGACATCTCTCCCCCTGACAGTCCATCTACCCGCAGTCCATCTAAATTTAAAAAAGCTAAAGGATCCCAGCAAGCAGAGGATTCTGATATGGAAGAGAATGCTGCAGAACATTCCACCCAGACCCCTCTTGAGCACTTCCCTTCATCTTCTCAGCCTGTGTCAATGACCAATATGAAAGACATGCTGATTTCCCTCACATGCTGATTTCCCTGAGAGACTTCCTGCACATTGACTGACATTTTTGCTTGAATATCAGTTTCAATACTCTAGCCATTCTTCCATTTGCTGGTTGCACATATCTTCCCCAATAGATGGCACCATTTCCTCTCTACTGAACTTGTACTTCTTGTAAGTACAACCCTGCTAATGCACCAAATACTTCTGTGAAGGAGACAGCTCCTCCTCCTCATAAGTCTGTACAAAGAACATCTGCTGGCTGCGTTTTGATTTTCGATGACTATCAAGTTTGTTTCCCTCAACATTAAGGGTTTTTAAGTGCAAACTCATGTGGTCCGAAGCCCAGAAACTGAAAGGGGAAGTTCTATGTATACAGGAAACACATTTCTCAGCCACCAAAGCGCTCAAATGTTCCCATAGACAGTATCCGCATAATTTTTTGCTAATGCAGAATCGAAACACAATGGTGTTCTCATAGCAATTAAGAATACAGTTGCATTTTCTTTGCAGGACATTATCACAGATCACAGCCATTGTGCCCCATCAAACGCAGCCACTGTGCCCCATCAAACGCAGCCACTGTGCCCCATCAAACGCAGCCACTGTGCCCCATCAAACGCAGCCACTGTGCCCCATCAAACGCAGCCACTGTGCCCCATCAAACGCAGCCACTGTGCCCCATCAAACGCAGCCACTGTGCCCATCAAACGCAGCCACTGTGCCATATCAAATGCTGCCATTGTGCCATATCAAATGCTGCCATTGTGCCCCCTGCCGGCCCGCCGTCTGCACTTACCTGTCTTGGTGGGTCAGATCCTTGATGCTCCTCAATGTCTTCTTCTGTCCTCTCCACCCGCCCTCTGCTATGATTGGACGCCTGGCGTCCAATTACAGCCCCTGTCGTTTCAGCCAATTAGGTGACCCGCAAGACTCAAGCACCTGATTGGCAGAGAGGCGGTTTAGTGTTAGGAAAGCGAATATTCATTTGTTTTTCTAACACAGCATGGCGCTCGCAGGTCACTTTTTTTACGCCTACAGCTCTAATCAGGTGCTTAAAACACCCCCCCCACCGCTGTAATTCAGGCGCCCGGAAAAAAAAAATCTAATATATATATATATATATTTGTAATATCGGGGACCATTAGCTCTTGTGGGAGATGCGTTTGTCAGTGATTCAAGCCAGTCAGGAACTATATTTAAGGGCATAATAGCCCATTTTTATTAAAAAAGCAAATAAAAGTCCGTAACAAAGGGTTCCCACGCAGGGGTTCATCTCCAGCAAATAAACACAATAGAAAATGCTAGCCCACCTGGCTCTCTTTAGCAGTACCTCTGCTCTTTATCCTGGTCACACAGACCACAGGATTCCTCAATGTGGATGGCTTCACTTTAGCACCCACAGCTCTGCTTTGGCCTTAGTCCTCAGGCCGTTCCACTGCCTCTTGCAGTCACACGTTCTGGCTGCCTCCTGCAGCCCCTCTGACTCCTGGAGACCTCCTGTCTCTCTGGGTGTGGAGCAGTCTCCAACTGGGAGCCATGAGGTCTTCCCATACCCTCATTATAAGTGTTGTGCTCACCTGAGCACACACCCTGCTGGTAATCTACAAAGTCTGGACACAGGGTTGGAGATCCCGTCCCACCCAAGACACTATGGAATCTCCAAACTACAGAGCCCCATGACCGAATAACAAAACCTGGAGAAAGCTGCGAAAGCAGTTTTCTCCAGTCCACATTTATGCTCTGTAGGCTTGCACCAAGCAAGTGTGCATACCCTGTGTCCCCCAAACTATCAATTTTACCTTGACAGCATCTCCTACTATCACAATATATATATATATATATATATATATATATATATATATATATATATATTATATATATATATATATATATAATATATATATATATATATTTATCCCATAGTTTGTAGACGCTATAACTTTTGCACAAACCAATGAATATGTGCTGATTGGGATTTTTTTTTTACCAAAATATGTAGCAGAATACATATTGGCCTAAGTTTATGAAGAAATTAAGATTTTTTTACTTGGATATGTTTTTTTTTTAATTGTCAGCCTTTTTTTGTTTATAAAAAAATAAAAACCTGCAGAGGTGATCAAACACCACCAATAGAAAGCTCTATTTGTGGGAAAAAAGGGACATCAATTTTAATTGGGTATAGCATCACACGACCACACAATTATCAGTTAAAATTAAGCAGTGCAGTATTGAAAAAAATGGTCAGGAAGGGGGGGAGGGAACCTTCCACAGCTGAAGTGGTTGTACATTTCTTCAATTATAATGTGTGGCTTTATCTCACGTCACTTTAATGCCCTGTACACACGACCGGTTTTGCCATCAGAATAAACCCTGGCGGTTTTTCCGACGGAGTTCTGACGGAATTCCGCTCAAGCTGTCTTACATACACACGGTCACACCAAAGTTCGACTGTCCAGAACGCGGTGACGTACAAAACGTACAACAGAACTAGAAAAAGGAAGTTCAATAGCCAGTAGCCAATAGATTTTGGTGCGTCGGAATAGAATACAGATGAGCGGTTTTCCTGATAGGAATTAGTTCCGTCGGAAAAATGTAAAACATGTTCTCTATCTAAGTTTGTCTGAATTTTCGACGGGAAAAGTCCGATGGGGCATACACACGATCGGAATATACGATGAAAAGCTCCCATCTGACTCTTTCTGTCGGAAATTCCGCTTGTGTGTACGCGGCATTAGAGTGGCACTTTATAGAGAGCCAGACTTAATTGGGTTTATGCAGGAATATTATACCTGGAATCATATTATTAAAGGCTTATATGCTCTGAATAATACAAATAATAATAATATAAAACTGGTACATTTGCCCACTTATTTACTTTGAGAATGACTCTGTAGATGAGAGCCACAACTGAGATCTGACAGCTGCTGCCCTTTCAACTGGCTGACCCCTGTGGTGATGACTTGTTGCCTCCAAGCTCTGGAGTGTACATAACAGCTTAAAAAAAAACAGCGCCCCACCATGGCTTACATTCTTTTTAACTTGATGTTTGAAAATTGTATGCACATTCAGACAAATCAGTAATGGCTCAGCTGAGCAGAACATAGTGGCCCCAAGGCACTGTGTTCTCCAATATGGCCGGATCCCACTTTTCTAGGCTCAGACATCAAGTGGAACCAACCCTCCCCCTCCTCTTCTTTACAACCAATGAAGCTGCATTTACCTCTGTTTGATCTGCAGTATAACAAACTTAAGCTCTGCTGCTCTATTAACCACTTGTTATTGGAAACCAGTGCTCTTGGCTGGGATATTCATTCCTAGAACAGAAGTCCGTGATAAGTACAGACCGGCTACTTGTTGAGTTCAGAAATACAAATCCTTATTTACTACATGCTAAAAATCACAGTGCATTCAGCTAACGTGTTTCGGCCATAATGGACTTAATCATAGCCTCATGCTATGATTAAGGCCATTACAGCCAAAACACATTAGCTGTATCCACTGTAATTTTTAACATGTAGCAAATAAAGTTTTGAATTTTGGAACTCACCGAGTAGCTGGCCTGTGCTCATCACAGAGTTCTTTTTGATCTGCAGTTGCCGTGATGTTGCCCAGGTGATCAGTGATGACACCAGGCATGGGATGGCTTGACAGTTCGGATATAACCGTTATCATTCGCTGCATGCCTTGAATGTAACTGTTTTGGGAAACAATCGATGGGGTTTAGCTCCATGTTCAGGTGGCCATATCTGTAGTGAGGAGAGTAGCCTCTACTACAACCAAGACCATAGGTGTGCGCAGCCTATTGTATTAGGGTGTGCACCTCAAAGCCCCAACACATATGCCTTTGTGAAATATTAATCGGCCTCTTCCCCACTCATCCTAAAACAATGGGGGGGGAGCAGGTGAGCACACAGGGGACCTGGGCAGCAGAAAGAAAAGGAACTGGAACAAGAGGGATGGCATACACTGGTACCAATCTCCTGTATTTTTCTCCCGTGGCAGCTGAATATCAGCGAGAGGAAGATCAGGAGAAGCCTACTTTCAGCTGCTGCAGAAGAAAATACAGATCGGTCCCTTAATTTCCACTCCAGCCGCCTATCCTGTCCAGGTTCTGGGGGTCGGCAAGTAAGGATCGCGGCTTACCTGTCACCTGCCCACAATTGATGGGTTGCCAACTCCAGTATTAGGGTGTGCCCAGGCACACCTGGCACACCCTTGCGCACGCCTATGACCAAGACTACAATAGTCATATAAGAGACTTTTATGGAGTGACCAACAAAGTGAAACAGAGCTAAGGGGCATCATCTGGATTTATTTTTGGCCACAAGTAATTTTACATTATTTGCTTTTTTTTGGCTAGTCTGCCAGTCCCGTAGCCTTTGGAGCTCTCAGAATGTTACTAACCCAACTGGGCATACACTTCAGCTCTTTCAAAATCGTTCATTTTGCTGCATCCTCTGTTGTCTACCATGGTGATCACATTGGTAAGCGGATAGGCATTTCTGACCATGGTCAGTCCGTAGTCGGTTTCTCGGGACTCAGCATGTTCTTCGAAGTCCTCATCCTCTTCCAGGACGTACTTACAGGAGTTGATGAAGGAAGATTTTCCATGGCCTGTATAGCCAAACAGCTGTAGTAGGACTCTTGTGTAACCTTGACTGTCCAGATCTCCATCATCCAGGCTAAAGCTCTCGATGTTGTCCCTTAGCTGTCTAATGTCCATTGCTGATATTTTTTTATTTTTGCTTTTTTTCTCTATCTTTCTAGTTTTTTTTTTGTTCTATTTTCTGTGTCAGTTGCAGTCGTAGCAGTTGCTCGATCTCAGATACTTTCATTTTCCATTTAGACAATTAGGGGAAATGACTCGAGCTGTCTGGGATGGATATTTTCAGCACACAACAAACAATTTCAAAAAAAGTTAAAGTATAACTAAATACAAAAAGTACTTTTTTTTTCTGTAGAATTCATTTAAATCACCTCCAGCTGTAACGGATTGTAATTTGTCTACTTTTTACAATGTTTCATGTGAGAGTAAACATTTCCTGAGCCCTTCCCCCCACCAGATAGTTTACATAGTAACCTCTGACAGACCAGACCAAAATGATCTTAAGAAAGAGAAGCACTTTTTTTTTGTTATACTTCCGACACACACAAAAATAATTAGAGAAACATTTTGCAATTGTCACAATCTGCCAGAATTTTTTGATTTTGTTTTTGTTTTCATTTTAAAGGAGATGTAAACCTTAACAGAGTGACATTTAGTTTACTCTTTGCACTGTGTATCATTAACAATTGTCATTGTTTTTTCCAATAAAATACTTTTTTTTTTCACCTTTTTTTTTCACCTTTTTTTTTTCACCCTTTACTGTATCATAGTGCTGCTGATCTCCTGTAGTTCCTTTGCAGTTACAATGTACTTCCCCATTAGACACACCTCCCAACTTTTTGAGATGGGAATGAGGGACACCTATCAGCAAAAGTGTGCAGGCATTGGACACACCCACTGCCACGCCCCCTTAAAGGATAATTATACAAAAAAAACAAGATTGGTTAGACCCACAAGGGCTTTTTTTTACCACTACTATTCCTTTATATTGGCTTTTGGAATTTACAAATGCAGCAATTTAGAAATCAGATGAAAGGTTTAGTGCTGTAAAACAATTTTTGAAAGATAAAAAGTGCATTTTATATACATCTATATATAGATCAGACCAAAATGAGGGACAAATGAGAAGGAATGAGGGACAGAGGGACATTGCTCCAAATCAGGAACAGTCCCTCCAAATCAGGGACAGTCCTTCCAAATCAGGGACAGTCCCTCCAAATCAGGGACAGTCTCTCCAAATCCCTCCCACTTTCAATTAATCTATGACTAGTGATCCTACCAGGAGGGTAAAGGGATTTAATTTTAATTAATAATAATACAATTCTGTTTTTCCCATAGGATTTTTTAAAATAAATAAATAAATATATATATATATATATATATATATATATATATATATATATATATATATATATATGTGTATATATACACAGTATCTCACAAAAGTGAGTACACCCCTCACATTTGTGTAAATCTTTTCTTGTGACAACACTGAAGAAATGACACTTTGCTACAATGTAAAGTAGTGAGTGTACAGCTTGTATAACAGTGTAAATTTGCTGTCCCCTCAAAATAACTCAACACACAGCCATTAATGTCTAAACCGCTGTCAACAAAAGTGAGTACACCCCTAAGTGAAAATGTCCAAATTGGGCCCAAAGTGTCAATATTTTTTGTGGCCACCATTATTTTCCAGCACTACCTTAACCCTCTTGGGCATGGAGTTCACCAGAGCTTCACAGGTTGCCACTGGAGTCCTCTTCCACTCCTCCATGATGACATCACGGAGCTGGTGGATGTTAGAGACCTTACGCTCCTCCACCTTCCATTTGAGGATTGTGTCATATGGATTTTCTGGGGGGATTTTTACCAATATCCCTCCTCCTACCTTGACATAGCACACTTACGCAAATCATTCCTTTATTGCAGATAAATTCACATGTCTGCTCCTGAAGAGCAGTTTTAAGCTGCAAAACGCGTCAAGTTACAAGCTACTAGATTTTGTGAACAATTTATATACATATCATGATATGTATTGATATTATTTTTACTTTGATAAGGATTCTAATGCCCTGTACACACGATAGGATTTTGCTACGGAAAATGTGTGGTAGAAAATTGTTGTCGGAAATTCTGACAGTGTGTAGACTCCATCAGGAATTTCCGTCACACAAAATTTTAGAGCTTGTTCTCAAATTTTCTGACAACAAAATCCGTTGTCAGAAATTCCGATCGTGTGTACACAATTCTGACGTACAAAGTTCCACACATGCTCGGAATCATGCAGAAGAGCCGCACTGGCTATTGAATTTCATTTTTCTCGGCTCGTGGTACGTGTTGTACGTCACCGCGTTCTTGACATTTGGAAATTCCGACAACTTTGTGTGACCGTGTGTATGCAAGACAAGTTTGAGCCAATATCCGTCAGAAAAAAAACATGTATTTTGTTGTCGGAATGTCCGATCAAAGTCTGACCGTGTGTACAGGGCATAAGACCTATTGATCGTGCAGTTTCTATCTCTTCAACATATATACCTTTTATGAATTTTGGTGGACCCCTTAATTTTACCATTAATATACTATTGTAAACATGTTATTACTGGTATTTGCCGGTTTAGAATTTGGTGCCCGGTTTGGGTGCATTTCTATGTATGTGCAATTCTATGTATGTCAAACATGTTTTAATGCATTATTAAACAATTGTTATCTTCCACCATATTGTTCACTTTGTCATCATGAGCTTCACTCAAAGTCCCACCCTCCTCATTTACACCTTGCTGCCCTTTGCTGTATCAGTGTTCGTTATTCGTCACAATTGATAGGGATGGAAGCACATGGCTTTACCCAGCCATAGTCTCATTTAAAGTCCCAATCCCCCCCCCCTTTTTTGAGTATGCATTAGGGATGGAAGTTCATGGTGACATCTATCCTTATATTGCTGTAACCATATTTCTGCAACCAGCCATATTGGCTCAATAGTAACTTTCCCTTGATTATCTGTATAACTGTTTAACCTTTTACGTTATATACCCAGGATTATGATTGATATTGTTTGGTACTAGGGATGAGCCGAACACCCCCCAGTTTAGTTCACACCAGAACCTGCGAACGGACCGAAAGTTTGCGCAAACTTTAGAACCCCTTTAAGGTCTATGGGACTCGAACGTTCGAAATCAAAAGTGCTAATTTTAAAGGCTAATATGCAAGTTATTGTCCTAAAAATGGTTTGGGGACCCGGGTCCTGCCCCAGGGGACATGTATCAACGCAAAAAAAGTTTTAAAAACAGCAGTTTTTTCGGGAGCAGTGATTTTAATGATGCTTAAAGTGAAAAAAAGTTAAATATTCCTTTAAATATCATACCTGGGGAGTGTCTATAGTATGCCTGTAAAGGGACGCGTGTTTCCCGTGCTTAGAACAGTCCCCGCACAAAATGACATTTTTAAAGGAATGGACCCTGCTGTGAAATATTAGATCAAGAATTGTAATTACATGCCATTGTTGAACAGTGGTAGAAAAATTGGGCCTTTGGTAGCGGTAGTGGTGCTGGTGCCACAACAGTGTAAGTCCTCACTGTTACTCTTGGTGGGCGCTGAAACGGCCCTGCTGTGAAATATTATATCAAGAATTGTAATTACATGCACCTGTTGAACAGGGGCAGAAAAATTGGGCCTTTGGTGGTGGTGGTGGTGTTGCCACAACACTGTAAGCCCTCACAGTTACTCTTGGTGGGTGCAGGAATGGGCCCTGCTGTGAAATATTAGATCAAAAATTGTAATTACATGTCCCTGTTGAACAGGGGCAGAAAAATTGGGCCTTAGGCTCTGGTACCACAACACTGCAACCCCTCACAGATGCTATAGTTGGAGCACAGGAATGAACCCTGCTGCAAAGTATTGCATCAAAAATTGTAATTATAAGCCCCTGTTAAACAGGGGCTGAAAATTTGGGCCTTGGGCACTGGTGCTGGTGCCACAACACTGCAACCCCTCACAGATACTCTAGTTGGAGAGCAGGAATGAGCCCTGCTGCAAATTATTGCATCAAAAATTGTAATTACACGACCCTGTTAAACAGGGGCAGAAAAATTGGGCCTTAGCCACTGCTACCACAACACTGAAACCCCTCACAGATGCTATAGTTGGAGTGCAGGAATGAGCCCTGCTGCAAAGTATTGCAGCAAAAATTGTAATTATATGCCCCTGTTAAACAGGGGCTAATAAAAAAAAACCTTGGGCACTGGTGCTGGTGCCACAACACTTAACCACTCACAGATACTATAGTTGGAGCGCAGGAATGAGCCCTGCTGCAAAGTATTGCATCAAAAATTGTAATTACACGCCCCTGTTAAACAGGGGCAGGAAAATTGGGCCTTGGCCATTGGTGGCGGTGCCCAGAACCAGAAATGTTCTTACAAGCTATCAGCATGAAAATTGAGGAGGAAGAGGATTGTCACTCAGCATAACAGGATAGTCACTCAGCATCAGCATAGGCAGTCTTGAAGGGATCTCACATTAAGAAAAAAATCGGTTACATCAACATCAGGTGCTTGGTAGTTGGTGATCCAAGACTGATTCATTTTTATGAAGGTCAGCCGATCGACCAATTCAGTGGACAGGCACACCCAGTGATCGGTTACAAAGCCTCCAGCAGCACTGAATGTGCGTTCCGATGCAGGACAGGCCAGTAGCTCAATTGCATACTGTGCAAGCTCTGGCCAGAGATCCATCCTCAAGACCCAATAACCTAGAGGATTTTCGGTGGGAAAGATGTCCAAGTCTGATCTTGCCCCTAGGTAATCCTGCACCATGTGAATCAGATGCTGGCGATGGTTGCTGGAACCTATCAGACCTTGGGGCTGCGGACTAAAAAATTGTCTGAATGCATCAGTCAGATGGCTACCTTCTCCACCGCTCCTTCTGTGATTGACCGAAGCCTCAGCAACACGTTGTCCAGGAGGACCAGGAAAATGTAACCTCCCAGGCTCTGGAAACGCGTTGCACAAACCTTTCTGCAAGGCCTCCCGAAGATGTTTCATCCTCTGCTCCCTCTGCAATGGCAAGATAAGGTCCGCAACCTTACCCTTGTAATGTGGATCAAGGAGGGTCGCCAGCCAGTAATCATCCCTCCCCCCTGATACCACGAATACGAGGATCCTTCCACAGGCTTTGCAGGATCAGGGAGGCCATGCAGTGTAGGTTTGCTGAGGCATTCGTTCCAGAGTCCTCTGGGTCACTAAGGACGACATGATCCGCAGCCATCTCCTCCCAGCCACATACAAGTTCATGGGTTTCTTGGGACTGTAAATGATCCCTTGAAGACTGCTGCTGATGCTGAGTGCCAGGCTCCACCTCCATGCTGACACAATCCTCCTCCTCCTCGTCCTCTTCCTGTGTGATCAGCGGGTACGCAGGAACACTGTCTGGATAAAGGGGGCCTTGAGAGCTAAGGAAGTCCTCCTCTTCCTCCCTCTGTTGTGCCTCAGGTGCCATGTCCATTATTCCATGCAGCGTGTGCTCCAACAGGTGGACAAGAGGGACAGTGTCACTGATGCATGCACTGTCACTGCTCACCATCCTCATGGCCTCCTCAAATGGTGACAGGACAGTGCATGCATCCCTGATCATAGCCCACTGGCGTGGGCAAAAAAAACAAGGTCCCCTGACCCTTTCCTGGTGCCATAGTCGCATAGGTACTCATTGATGGCCCTCTGCTGCATGTGCAGCCGCTGCAGCATGGCCAACGTTGAGTTCCACCTGGTGGGCATGTCACAGATTAGGCGGTTCTTGGGCAGGTTAAATTCCTTTTGGAGGTCAGCCAGCCGAGCACTGGCATTATATGACCTGCGGAAATGCACACAGACTCCCCCGGAAACATGCAGGGGGAGGATCTCTCTGCAACTGTACGTATAGTGAAGCCGTCTGTGCCTGGGAGCGTGACCACAAAGGGGGAGGAGCTAAATGAGACACCTCCGCAGCTGCACTGTAGACTGTATTAGAAATACTCTTTCTGATGAAAAAAAATGAGATATGAGCAGCACATCAGTACCGTTATAATGTAGTGTCTTTGAAAATACCAGTCTCATTTCTTATTTCTGGCAGAAATATGACATCTTAATGCTTCTAAAATGTCCTTGTATTAACCACTTGCCGACCGGCTCACACCGACAGGCCCAGACTGGCCATAAGGCAAACCGGGCACTTGCCCGGTGTGCCGGGGCCGCAGGGCCACAAGTCCTTGCTGGGCCCGAGGCAGCTGGGCTGCTCTTTGAGCCCACGCCACTCACCCAGCCTCTCTGTGGCCGCCTGGCTGCTAGTTCAGCTCAGCCATCGGCGCCGGGGAGACAGAAACATGCAGGGGGAGGATCTCTCTGCAACTGTATGTATAGTGAAGCCGTCTGTGCCGGGGGCGTGACCATGAATGGGGGAGGAGCTAGATGAGACACCTCCACGGCTGCACGTATAGTTCAGCTGTCTGTGTCGGGGGTGTGACCACGAAGGGGGAGGATCTAGAGGAGACCTGCTGCAGACACCTTGGAGCCAGATCATAGAGAACGTGAGTGCAGCCCCCCGTGACCTGGAAAGGAGGAGCAGTGGGGGCGGCTGCATATAGAAGAATCATTCTCTCCATCTTCCTCCTGCAGTCTTTGAATGCCTGCAAGAGGGAGAGGAGAAGCAGACATTCAAAGACTGCAGGAGGAAGATGGAGAGAATGATTCTTCTATATGCAGCCACCCCCACTGCTCCTCCTATCCTGCTTATTTCTGCTCCCTCTCCTGTGCTCTCTGCCCCACCCATCATCTTTGCCCCCTCGTGCTCTCCACCTCCCCTTGGCTCTCAGCTCTCAGCCTCCCCGTGCTCTCCACCATACTCTTTGCCCCCATGCTCTCCACCTCCCCCCATGCTCTCTGTTGCCCCCTGTGCTCTCCACCTCCCCCATGCTCTCTGCTGCCCCCCTATGCTCTCCGCTGCCCCCCTGTGCTTTCCACCCTCCCCCATGCTCTCCGCTGCCCCCTGTGCTCTCCACATCCCCCATGCTCTCCGCTGCCCCCTGTGCTCTCCACATCCTTCCATGCTCTCCGCTGCCCCCCAGTGCTCACCACATCCCCCATGCTCTCCGCTGCCCCCCTGTGCTCACCACATCACCCATGCTCTTTGGTGCACCCCTGTGCTCCCAAAATCCCCCCATGTTCTCTGCTGCCCCCCTGTGCTCTCCACATCCCCCCATGTTCTCCAGTGCCCCCCTGTGCTCTCCACATCCCCCATGCTCTCTGCTGCCTCCTGTGCTCTTCCCCCTCCCCCATGCTCTCCACTGCCCCCCTGTGCTCTCCACCTCCCCCCATGCTCTACGCTGCCCCCTGTGCTCTCCCTCTCCCCCCTGTGCTCTCCCTCTCCCCCCTGGCTCTCAGCCTCCCCTTGCTCCCCACCTTCCCCCATGCGCTCTGCTGCCCACCTGTGTGCTCTGCTGCCCCCTGTGCTCTCCACTTCCCCCCTGGCTCTCAGCCTTCCCCATACTCTCCACCTTCTCCCATGCTCTGCGCTGCCCCCTGTCCTCTCCACATCCCCCACGCTCTCCGCTGCCCCCCTGTGCTCTCCACATCACTCACCCTATGCTCTCCACCTCCCCCTGCTCTCCCCCAGTGTTATCCAGCCCCCCCAGTGTTGTCCACCTTTTCCCATGCTCTCTGCTGTCCCTCTGTGTGCTCTGCTGCCCCCTGTGCTCTCCACCTCCCTTCTGGCTCTCAGCCTTCCCTGTACTCTCCACCTTCTCCCATGCTCTCCACTGCCCCCTGTGCTCTCCACATCCCCCACACTCTCCGCTGCCCCCCTGTGCTCTCCACATCCCCCACCCCATGCTCTCCACCTCCCCCTGCTCTCCCCCAGTGTTCTCCAGCCCCCCCCAGTGTTGTCCACCTTCCCTCCAGTGCTCTCCAGCCCCCATCCCCCCACTGTTGGTCACCTCCCCCCAATGCTCTTCACCACACCCAGTGCTCTCCAGCCCCCCCCAGTGTTGTCCGCCTCCCCAGTGTTGTCCGCCTCCCCCTGTGCTCTCTGCCCAACTCCTTAGCTCTCCTCCCTCTCTGTGCTCTTCGCTGCCTCCCCCTGGTACTCTCCACCCTCCATGTGCTGTCCTGTGCTCTCCACTCCACCCTGTGTTTTTGCTTCCCCTTTGCTCTCCAACCCCCACCTCCTGTGTTCTCCGGCCCCCCTGTACTCTCTTCTTCCTCCCTTTGTTCACTACCTCTCCCCTGTGCTCTTGCCCCACCCCATGTTCTCAAGGATCCTTCCTATGCTCTCCATCCCCCCTTCATGCTCTTACCCAGTCCCCCTTGCCCCCCCGCACCTCTGCCAGGTACCCCCCTCCCCTCTCCCGGGGGATCTGTCAGGGTGGAGAGTGTGGAAGGGGCCGGTTAACATGTCATGGGCTGCTCAATACAAAATGCCTGGGCCTACTCTTTTGTCCCAGTCTGGGCCTGCACACCGATATACGTCGGCAAAGGGGCACATTCCCACAAAACAACATATGGGTACATTGTTCCCTTTAAGAGCCACCGGAGGCACGCGCTGCACGGTGGGGGACCCGAGGCACGATCGCGGACAAAAGAGCCAGAACTTGTTCTGTCAGGGGAGAGGAGACATATCATTTGTTCCTAGTAAGTAGGAACAGTGATATGTTTCCTCCCCCAGTCAGTCCCATCCCCATACAGTAAGAAACTAGGGAACACATTTAACCCCTTGATCACCCCCTAGTGTTAGCACCTTCCCTACCAGTGACATTTACACAATAATCAGTGCATTTTTATAGCACTGATCGCTGTGTAAATGTCAATGGTTCCAAAAATGTGTCAAAAGTGTCTGCTCTGTCTGCCGCAATGTTGCAGTACCACTAAAAATCAAAGATCACCGCCATTACTAGTAAAAAAACATTTTTGGGGATTACTTCCTATTAAAAATTATGGGATTCTGTGCCTCAAATGTGTACAATGGGATTACATTGGTCACCAGAAAAATAAAGTTTCCTTTAAAATTTATGGATGAAATACTTCTACTCCCTGCCATTAAAACCAAATCATCATAAAAGGTTTTTTTAGCAATATCTTTTTAAATTTGATAGATGAAATATGCCAACTCCCTTCCTCTAAAATTGTTTCCAATGAAAATGGATTCTTTTAAGCAATTCAAATATTTAAATTATTTGTGGTGTCTTTAAAAAAAAAAATACATTTTTATTTCCTTTTTCATGCTGAAATAGGACTATTCCCTTTCCCCAAGATTAGCTTCCATTTTATCTAATCTGATGATTCCCATTAGGGATGAGCTTCGAGTTCGAGTCGAACTCATGTTCGGCTCGAACATCGGCTGTTCGCAAGTTCGCCGAACAGCGAACAATTTGGGGTGTTCACGGCAAATTTGAATGCCGCGGAACACCCTTTAAAAGTCTATGGGAGAAATCAAAAGTGCTCATTTTAAAGGCTTATATTCGTGGTATTGTCATAAAAAGTGTTTGGGGACCTGGGTCCTGCCCCAGGGGACATGGATCAATGCAAAAAAAGTTTTAAAAACTGCAGTTTTTTCGGGAGCATTGATTTTAATAATTCTTAAATTAAAACAATAAAAGTGTAATATCCCTTTAAATTTCGTACCTGGGGGGTGTCTATAGTATGCCTGTAAAGGGGCACACTGTTTAGAACAGTCTGACAGCAAAATGACATTTCAAAGGAAAAAAAGTCATTTAAAACTACTCGCGGCTATTAATGAATTGCCGGTCCGACAATACACATAAAAGTTCATTGATAAAAACGGCATGGGAATTCCCCACAGGGGAACCCCGAACCAAAATTAAAAAAAAAAAATGACATGGGGGGTCCCCCTAAATTCCATACCAGGCCCTTCAGGTCTGGTATGGATTTTAAGGGGAACCCCAGCCAAAATGTAAAAAAAAAACACCGTAGGGTCCCCCTAAAAATCCATACCAGACCCTTATCTGAGCACGCAACCTGGCAGGCCGCAGGAAAATAGGGGGGGACGAGAGAGCGCCCCCTCCTGAAACGTACCAGGCCACATGCCCTCAACATTGGGAGGGTGCTTTGGGGTAGCCCCCCAAAAGACCTTGTCCCCATGTTGATGAGGACAAGGGCCTCATCCCCACAACCCTGGCCGGTGGTTGTGGGGGTCTGTGGGTGGGGGGCTTATCGGAATCTGGAAGCCCCCTTTAACAAGGGGACCCCCAGATCCCGGCCCTCCCCCTGTGTGAAATGGTAAGGGCCTACCATTTCACAAAAAAACTGTCAAAATGTTAAAAATGACAAGAGACAGTTTTTGACAATTCCTTTATTTAAATGCTTCTTCTTTCTTCTTTCTTCTATCTTCCTTTGGTTTCTTCCTCTATCTTCTTCTTCTTCTGGTTCTTCTGGCTCTTCTCGTTCTTCCTCCGGTGTTCTCGTCTGGCATCTCCTCCGTGGCGTCTTCTTTCCTTCTTCTCGGGCCGCTCCGCATCCATGATGGACTTCCCTGTGGCATTCCCCATAACGCCACAGGGAAGTCCCGTCAAGTCACTGTGCATTAGAGGGGGGCGGGGTCACCAGGTGGCCCCGCCCCCCGTTATTTAAGAACCGTCAGAAAAGGAGAAGCGTCACACAGCGGGAGCCTCCCTCCATGCATAGATGCGGAGCGGCCCGAAAAGAAGATGAAGAGAAGAAGATGAAGACAAGAAGATGAAGAGAAGAAGATGAAGACAAGAAGATGAAGAGAAGAAGATGAAGAGAAGAGCGGGAGCCTCCCTCCATGCCATCATGGATGTGGAGCGGCCCGAGGAGAAGGAAAGAAGACGCTGTGGAGGAGATGCCGGACGAGAACACCGGAGGAAGAACCAGAAGAGCCAGAAGAACCAGAAGAAGAAGAAAGAGGAAGAAACTGAAGGAAGATAGAAGATAGAAGAAAGAAGCTTTTAAATAAAGGAATTGTCAAAAACTGTCTCTTGTCATTTTTAACATTTTTGACAGTTTTTTAGTGAAATGGTAGGGGTACTTTTGTACCCCCTTACCATTTCACACAGGGGGGAGGGCCGGGATCTGGATGTCCCCTTGTTAAAGGGGGCTTCTAGATTCCGATAAGCCCCCCCGCCCACAGACCCCCACAACCACCAGCCAGGGTTGTGGGGATGAGGCCCTTGTCCTCATCAACATGGGGACAAGATGTTTTTGGGGGGCTACCCCAAACCACCCTCCCAATGTTGAGGGCATGTGGCCTGGTACGGTTCAGGAGGGGGGTGCCCTCTGGTCCCCCCCTCTTTTCCTGCGGCCTGCCAGGTTGCGTGCTCGGATAAGGGTCTGGTATAGATTTTGAGGGGGACCCCACACCATTTTTTTTTTACATTTTGGCCGGGCTTCCCCTTAATATCCATACCAGACCTGAAGGGCCTGGTATGGAATTTAGGGGGGCCCCCCACGTCATTTTTTTTTTATGTGGTTCGGGGTTCCCCTGTGGGGAATTCCCATGATGTTTTTATCAATGAACTTCTATGTGTATTGTCGGACCGGCAATGCATTAATAGCTGCGAGTAGTTTTAAATTACTTTTTTTCCTTTGAAATGTCATTTTGCTGTCAGACTGTTCTAAACACGGGAAACATGCGCCCCTTTACAGGCAGGTACGAAATTTAAAGGGATATTACACTTTTATTGTTTGACTTTAAGCATTATTAAAATCACTGCTCCCGAAAAACGTCCGTTTTTAAAACTTTTTTTTGCATTGATCCATGTCCCCTGGGGCAGGACCCAGGTCCCCAAACACTTTTTATGCCAATACCATAATATATAAGATTTTAAAATTAGCACTTTTGATTATTCATGTTCGTGTCCCATAGACTTTAACGATGTTCGCGTGCTCGAACAAATTTTTTGCCTGTTCGCATGTTCTGGTGCGAACCGAACAGGGGGGTGTTCGGCTCATCCCTAATTCCCATATAATGTCTTTCTTCAAAATGCATTTGTTATTCATATTGCTGGCTGAAAGAACCAAACTCTTTGTGCCTCCTATTAAAAAGGATGAGATTATATTCTACAGATTTGTGCAATTTTTAAAACCTATTTCTCAAACAATGCAGTTTCGGGTAATACTTCTGACTGAAATAGGCCTAATCTCTGCCTCAAAAGTTTACTCCAATTATTATTGATGAGATTCTCTGCCGCAAATCTGTATCATATTTATAATATGTCTAATTCCATCTAATTTTATATTTATTGCTGAAATCTGCCTGTTCTCTCCCTCAGACATAGCTGTTTATCCAACAAGGCTTAAAAGGTGTACTTGAAATCAATTATATATTTATTTTTTTTAAATATCAAATAAAAGTAAATGGGTACATTTTTTTTCAGATGCAATCTGCCTGCTCTCTACCTCAAAACTTTTGGCCAGTCCAAAAGGGTATAAAAGTTGTGCAGCAATTCCTTACATTGGCTCTTTCTTCTGTCTGGGAAGAAATTACCCAATTCTTTGGAAGATGCAATTCCGCTTGCGGTATGGTCTTCCTAATGCAGTGCTGCAAAAGCATTACCAACAATATCTAAAACTAATATTCCAGCTGTTGGTATGAATATATGACAACAGAGATGTCAGGTCCCACCTCTACCACCAAAATGTGCTCAACATTGGGTCACAAACGTGCAACTGTCACAGTTATGTGATGATAGCAATCTCAACCTCACCCTGTGCAGAGATTTTTCAGACCACGGGTCATTAGTCTAAGTACCAATTAGTAATCTATGCATATTTTTAGCGGACACATGCACATAGGCATGCACACAGGGTTTGCCGGATGTGCTTTGGCACACCCTAATCACCCTGTGCGCTTTAAGGTCAGGATGGAGACCAGGGACAGCACTCCAGGGTCAGTGACTACTGCATCATTCACAAAATTCTGATATAACAATTCTGACTTAGAAGAATCATCTGTAATACATACTGTAACCCCAGACATATGGCAGAAATATGTGGCTAAAATATAGTAGTGCTCTTTAAAGTGAAAATAATTATTTAAGTTCTTGGATACTGCATTAGGAATAAGATTTAAAATGGTTCTAAAGGCTTAATATTTTTTACCTTCGTGCATTGCAAAGACAAGAGACAGAGGGTGCACACACATAGCGCATTTTTTTAGTGATTGCTTTATTAATATAAAAAGTATAGATATATACTCACAAACAGCAACATCAAATGGGCACATAGCAGACCACAGTATGCTCAGAATAGTCTTGTCCACTGGGCAAGTACCAAAGCGCAAGAAGATGACCAAACAGCTGACGTGTTTGAGGGATATCTTCTCTTCCTCAGAAATGGGTCAGATGTTTGGACACGCTTTGGGACTTGCCCAGTGGACGAGACTGTTCTGAGCATACTGTAGACTTTGATTCAATGTGGCATAAATCCAATCCAGTGTAACAGAACTATTGACCCTTAGAATAAATCTGTTGGGATGTATCATTTCAATGGAAAAGGAGAGCTCCCAAAATGCAGATGCAACAGCTTTTTGTGGCCCATGAGGTGTACATTGGTAGAGATAACATGACCAATCAAAGAAGCTAAGGAGGGGCTGAGGGGTGTGAAAATGTTTTGTGGTAGTCAGCAGACCCTCCTCCAGATACCATTTTCCTAAAAGCATCATTATTTTCTAATGATCACATTTTACAATATAATAACCAATATTTGATCATCCAACATAAATTACCTTTTTAACCAGACCAGACATGATATACATGTGATAGGTGGTACCTTCCTAAGAAGTAGTCATGTGCGTGGTTTGCATGTGGCCAATATTTTCTGCTATATTCTGATATTTTGTTGCTATCAATGTACCAATATCATATCAGAAATTATGAATTATTGTCGAGGGCTCTGTATATAGAAAGGCCATCTCCAGGTTCCGGGACTGCCAGACTCAAAAGTATATTATGTTTACAATGGCCATATAGAGAACGCTTTTTTCCCAGCTTTCCCCAATTGTTGGTGTGAAGCATTGATCTGTTGCAACCAGTTAAAGAAAGTTCTGCTTATCAGTGCTCCAGTCTGCCAGATCCCCAAATGGATGTAATGACCCCCAATTAGCCATGTGTTATTCCATTTATGAAGGCTGATAAGTCTACTTTAGATTGCTTCTAAAAATCCTAATGGCAACGCTAAAAAGTCATATACTGTATTGATTTGTGATCTGGTAGATAGGGTGATGTACCAACATCCACAGCATGTGCAACAAACTAAAGATACCTGTGGGACTTTTCTAGAAGTACATCACCATTCATGCAGCAATTTCCATATAACTAAAATTTGTTTACACTTTACAAAAGACAATCAAAAATTAAACATTCATTATGAAAAATTAAGAACAGATGCTGATTTAGTACAATCACAGTAAGTTTTCATTGAAAGACCCTATAACATTATACGAGTGGTAATTGAACCTAGTATTATTTTCACTGGATTGACTGTATAGTAATTCTCACACAGGTCCACCGGATGTGGCCATATCTTTCCTTTCTCAAAGTGTTTCGTGAATATAAAGCAGAACTCTACAGTAGGTAAAACTTTTTTTTTCATTTTTTCAAATTGATGGTTATGTTCACCAGAGCCCCTAGTGGTGGGGGTGGACTTCGCTGCAAATGGCTCCAGGTCACGGCCCCCCAGGATCTCCGAGCTCATGCTCACGGTAGGCTATTGGAGGATAGAAAGGAAGCAGAAGACCGGGACAACAAGGGATTGTCAGAAGATGAGCCAAAAGGTCGGGGCAACGAGCAGACAGGGGTAGTCAAAGAACACGCCAAAGATCAAGTTATGAAGCAGACAAGGATAGCCAAGGACAAGAAAAGAACGGTAAACAGAATCAGATGTAGAGCACAGGGCAAGAAGCACACAGGAAGCCAAACACACAATATTGATCAGCGAAGCTGGCTTCCAGTGCACAGGTTAAAATAATGTTCCCAGTTAGAGGCTGGGGTGGAACCATGCTTGAGGGAAGATTACTTAAGCAGACAGGTGTGAGAGTGCAGACCCTAAGGCTGATACACAACCAGAGGTAAGCAGACAGACAGGGCAAGAAAGTATTGCAGATTCATGACATTTCCCTTCATATCCTTTCTCATAGCCAAACAGGAAATAAGAGGAAATCCCTGCAAATGAAGGGAATTCTTTGGGGATCCCCAGAACTAGTGTCCCGATTGGAAGATTTCCCCTATATTACTTTTCTGGGGACAACCCAAAATGTGGGATTTTCTTTTACTTCCACTTTCAATGATAACGGTAAACAGGACATATAGAGTGGGCAAATTAGGGTGAATCAACCTTACGGGGGCACAAGCTGCATTCAAAACTGGCAACCAGAGGCAGCTCTAGACTTTGTGAGGCCTTAGGCAAAACTTATAAATGAGGCCCCACTCACGCCCATAATGGGAAGAATAATTCAAGCGATCCGATAAAAGTTATCATTGGTGGATGAGACAATGGAGTTGGGGGTGAGTCTAGGCTAGTACAGGAGTCCCACCACTACTGAGGTGTCTTGATGGGCAGGAGGGGGAGCAAGACTATGATAGGACTCACACCACTATTGGGGAGACTTGATAAGCAGGAGAGGGAGCAGGACTATGACAGGAGTCCCACCACTACTGGGGAGACTTGATAAGCCATAGAGGGAGCAGGACTATGACAGGAGTCCCACCACTATTGGGGAGGCTTGATAGGCAGGAGAGGAAGCAGGACTATGACAGGAGTCCCACCACTACTGGGGAGGCTTGATAGGCAGGAGAGGGAGCAGGACTATGACAGGAGTCCCACCACTACTGGGGAGGCTTGATAGGCAGGAGAAGGATCAGGACTATGACAGGAGTCCCACCACTGCTGGGGAGGAGAAGGATCACAGCTGGGATGTGAATTTATTTGATAGACGAGCAGAACAAAGTTTTCAGTTGTAGTATAGAGTAGGAGTTGGGATGGGTGCTGTGCTGGTAATGAGTACAGCACTGTTCCAATAGAGATAAGCAGGAAGTGTAGAGGCAGCGCTATATCCTAGGGAGGGTGGAGGCTCAGGTACCCTGCCAAATGTGCCCATCAAGTGGGTGTCAGATCCAGCTACCTGATTTCTACTGTCTGCTAGCACATGCTCCATATTAGTAGCTGGGAAATCCTGTAATATCCACTCTCAGTAGTCAACATACGCTCCTGATGTGCGCGTGTGAGAGGGGAGGGTTACCATCCTCCAAGTGCCTTTCTTTTTTTTATTCTGCTAACCTGGCCCCCCTTCCTCCCATCTAGCTCACCACCCACAGCATACGCCATCAGGACCCACCACCCCCTCCTCTGCTGGGGGGGACAGGATATGAGAAGGACGTGGGAGCCGATCGCAGGGTTGAGGCAGCTGCTGCACGGCTCACATCACTCCGGGAGATATGCACTTTGCGGCAGTTTCAAGGAGCAACCCCCCCACCCCTAACCAGCCAAGAGGGGACTCGACTAGCTTTAGATCAATTGTCCCCCCCAAAAAATCAATACGTACTAACCCCCTCCCCCCCGCTCCTCCAGAGATCGATGGATGCTCCAGCTGGCTGCCCTCACTAAGGTCGGACACAGTGAACTCCATGGCCAGAAAGAGGAGAGGGAGGTGAAAGACGGGGCCAGTGCAAGGATTTTCTACACAGCAAAGGTGCACTTTGGTGCTGCCAACCCCTCCCTTCTCCTCCACAGTGTAATGCACAGTGTAGTGGTAAAGAGAGTGCAAATTCCTGCACAACTTTACCCTTTCAGCCAAAATCGTCACTTCCATCCGTCCAAAAAGAATAATCAGCACTAATTTGTACAACCTCCCCTTTCCCCAGCACAGATCCTCTCTCCCCCTTACAGAACAAATCCCCCCTCCAAACACAAATCTCCTTCCCTCTTCTTCAGCACAAATCCTCCTCCCCAAATTCCCAGTCCCAGCACAATCCCCCCTTTTTCCCCATCCTAGCACTTATGCCCACACCCCTCATTTCCCCCCTTCTAACACAAAACCTCCTTCCCCCCAATACCCCTCTCAGAATAAATCCCCCCCAGCACAAATTCTCTCTACCCCAATCTAGTATATATCTTCCTCCCGGTTTAAATCTTTTCCCCATTTCAAGCACAAATCCTCTCCCCCAAATCCCCTACCAGCACAAATCCTCTCCCCAATTCTAGTACAAATCCATACCCCCCCCATCACAGCACAACTACTTCTTCCCCCATTACAGCACAACCCCTTCTTCCCTCCCATTAAAGCTCAGACCCTTCTTCCCTCCCCCCTCATTACAGTACAAACCCTTCTTCCCCCTCTTAAAATCCCTCTTCCCAGTAAAAATCCTCTCCCAACTTCTAGCACAGATCCTCTCCTCCAAGTCCTCCCTTCCAGCACAGCCCCCCCAATCCTGGGTCAAATCCTCTCCCCTCATCTTTCCCAACACAAATCCTCTTTCCCCAAAAACCCCCCACGCCAGCACAAGATTGCACCACATTTACCCATCCAAATCCCACTTCCCAGTACAAAATCTCCCCCCCAAACACAAATCCTCTCCCCGTCTAATCTAAATCAATCAACACTTGATACAACACATCAATACTTCCCAAATGTTCCGCTTTTTGTGGGACCTTCCTGAGATCAGAACAAAATCTCGCAAATCCGGACTAAGGGCCAGTTCACACCAGCATGCAGTACAAGAAACCAGCGTTCGGTGTGCGTTTCCCGCACCGCATTCCAAATGCACTGCAGTTGTGATCTATAGTCGGTGTCAATGTTAGCCTAATGACACAAATGCAGGTCACAAATGTAATGCGTTTACCTGCACTGGATCGTATGGTAGAGTAGTACCAGGGGATCCTATTCCTGTGTGCCTTATAACTCTTGGTGTGGTCTGACACAATTTCAGCTCATTCAGAAGAATTGGCTGAAATGGCGCTGCACCTGGAATGCATGCGAATTGCACAGGTACTCACAGTGTGTGAACTGGCCCTAAGTCCTGGAGCTCAGTGCAGAAAAAAGTTCAGTCACCTGGCTCCACTAACTTGCTTGCAGGGGGGCACTAGTGTGGGCACCTGGGGCAATTGTCCTGCATCTTTAGCAGGGTGCCCAGATGCCATGATTGTCCTCTGTGTACCAGCTAGGGTGTCCTTGATTTGGGGGTGGGGGGTCAGTGAGTGATATGATACTGTATGTGCTTGGGGGCGCTTTAGGAGGAGAGAGGAATTCAGGGGGGGGATGGTCAGATTTTATATCCAACTCCCCCTTGTAGCACAATTCCTTTCTCCTCCCAAAGCACCACCAAGCACATTCCATATCCAATTACCCCCCCCCCCCCCATATCACTGCAAGTATTCATCTTTGTTAGCTTGTCAACCCCCTGCAAGTGTCCTCTTCATCATACTACAGTATAACAATCACATTCCTCAGATCAGTGTGGCAGATCATGCACATTAATGTCCCTCCTCCCCAGCTCCTCCCCCTGTCTGTATACAGGAGGAGGAGCCGAGGACAAAACCGACCAGTGCACGGCGATATACGTTGGCACAATGGCACGGCTGCGCAAATGGGCATACAGGTACTTCCCCTTTAAGATGCGGCACTGTGGGCACGCATGCCCTCCGCGTGCTCTGTGACTGTGCCCATGGCACCCGCGGACTCGATTTTCACCGGTGTCCCGCGATCGTGTCACGGAGCGGCAGAACAGGGAGATGTAAACAAGGCATTTCCCCGTTCTGCCTAGTGACATGACAGAGATCACTGTTCCCTGTCATCGGGAGCAGTGATCGCTGTCATGTGAGTGGAAGCCCATCCCCCCCACAGTTAGAATCACTCCCTAGGACACACTTCACCCCTTGAATGCCCCCTGGTGTTTAACCCCTTCCCTGCAAGTGTCATTTACTCAGTAATCAGGGCATTTTTATAGCACTAATCGCTGTATAAATGACAATTGTTTCAAAATAGAGTCCGATGTGTCCGCCATAATGTCGCAGTCACGATAAAAATTGCAGATCGCCACCATTACTAATAAAAAAAAACTAATAATAAAAATGCCATAAAACTATCCCCTATATTGTAGATGCTATAACGTTTGCGCAAACCAATCAATATACGCTTACTGCAATTTTTTTTTTTTTTTACCAAAAATATGTAGAAGAATACATATCGATCTAAACTGAGGGAAACATTTTGGGGGATATTTATTATAGCAAAAAGTAAAAAATATTGCTTTGTTTTCAAAATTGTCGCTCTTTTTTTGTTTATAGCGCAAAAAATAAAAACTGCAGAGGTGATCAAATAGCACCAAAAGAAAGCTCTATTTGTGGGGTAAAAAAATTTTGTTTAGGTGCAACGTTGCCCGACCGCGCAATTTTCAGTTGAAGCGACGCACCCCCAAGGGGTGCAACGGAGCAAACAGCCTGCATTCAGGTGCAAATACAGTGGAACCTTGAATGCTGAGCATAATCCGTTCCAGGAGAATGCTTGTAATCCAAAGCACTCGTACATCAAAGTGAGTTTCCCCATATAAGTCAATGGAAACGCATGTGGCCAGAGGTGGGGGGGGCGCCGGAGAGCCACATAAATACTTGGGGACTCAGAAAGCCTTGGAAAGGCTTGGAATCACTCTGGAACGGAGTATTTCCAAGTGTTTTCGAGTGATTCCGAGTATTTCCGAACGGCTCCGAACGGTTCCGAGTGTCCCTGGCGCCCCCGAACCTCTGCCCAAATGCGGTACTGCAAGCCCCATTAGCTTGAATTCTTCTTGTTTTGCGAGACAACACTCGCAAACCGAGTCAGAATTAAAAAAAAAAAGTTGCTCCTCTTTCAAAACGCTTGTTAACCTTGTTACTCGTAAACCAAGGTTCAATTGTATGTTTCTTTTAGTTTAAAAACAAATTTGTTGTTAAGGCTCCATTAAACCAAAAGAAACATATTTGCACCTGAATGCGGGCTGTTCTGATAGACAAAGCTGGGACATTTCTTAAGCCTGCTAGACACCAGTTCCACCACATTCAATTGGCCTTTCACTAAGATAGGCTTCCTTACTGGCCAATAGGAATGTACAAGAGGCAGAAATATGAGGGCAAACCTTGGCAATATGAGGAAGTGTCAAAGCTTTGCTTGTCAAAATGGCCCAAAACCTGACCCTAATGGGGCTTTTTTTTGGTGGCAACTATTTGGTGACATCTACGGTATGACAAAAAGAGAGGAAAAAAGAATTCATCAAAGAGGAACGAGCAATTATCAAAATCTTTATATAAATGCTATTTATTCAGAGATACACTTTAACACCATTTAAAAAATACATGGTTAAAAACCAGGTAACACCACCAAAACTTAAAATTGACAACGTTGTCATGGACAAAACACAGATGGCCACCACAGACATAAACCATACACACCTCCTAACAGGTAAGTATTGAATAACGATCCTATGAATCAATAAGCTTATTTAGCAGCAGTCCCGATAAACAGCTAGATAATAGCTGCTAATGGGTGAGGAGGATAAGGTTGGTGTAAACAGCCATGGAGGAATAACGTCCTGTGTACGGGAGGCAGAGAAAACCTTTTTGGAATGGCTTGTTACTGAAGCAATGATTGCTGTCCTAGTCTGCAGAGTTCACCATACACATATACTGCCAGATTTGTGAGAAAAGACGGTTCCCATATGAGAAGTGATGAAGGGCTAGGGGCCATGAAGAGATGGAACAGGCTGAAGGTGATAGCTATGCAAGTGGATCATAGGCACTGGGGGGTGAGCTTACCGCTTAAATAAACAGTCCAATGATAATAAATAGCAAAGGTAAGATCTCACCCATATGTAGGCGCTGAGAAGTGACACAGATCCATACGCAGGGAGCCAGAAGTTCATCAAGCCATCCTTAGGTAGTTCATCCTGTTGTCTTCCATGACTGTAAGCGGTGTGTCTCAGGGCAGTTTCTGGAAAATGTAATGTTGAGGCCGGGGAAGTGCACGCTGTGCATCCGATCAACCCGTCATCCACGTCCAGGTCCTGGGTTATTTCAAACCAGCCTAAGGAGAGTGCAGGCGGGCGTACTTTCCAGGGCTGGTGGGTGGGTCTGTGTAAGCACTATTGAGAGTGTGATGGCATCATGCTGGCGCGTTTCATCCGTCACTCGGATTTCCTCAGCGCATGCGCCGTAGTCGAGGCATTCGTCTTATATATCTCATCCATAAAAGGACGTATGTGTGTCAATTTCTGATTGCCTTGGAGAAGGAGCCACTCATTAACAGCCATACGTATACACAAAGACAAAGTACAGAGAGAGCGGGCCGATTCAAGGGTGCCAATGGCCATAGAGAGCAAGTGAAGAAACATAGAGAACATGTGAAATACTAATAAAGGTATGTCACACATAATAAAAGAAGATTAGAGATATAGGAAAAATGAAAAGAGATTAAGCAGATAAAGATAAGTATAAAGAAGGTAGTAAATTAAAAAAAGAAAGAAAAGGAGAAGAGAACAAAAAAGGGGGAGGGGGGAAAGGGGGGGGGGAGAGAATAGGCAAGGGGAGAAAAAAGGGGGAGAGAAGGGGAGAAGAAAAGGGGAAGAAGAGTAGGTTGTCTTCAGAGGTGAATAAGAATTAAGGTGTGAGGAACACAGAGAGGTTACATTCGTTATTCAGCCCAAGGGGGTGCATGCTATTGTATATCCACATTTTTTCTTTTTGGCAGAAAATTCTGTCAAAATCACCCCTTCTTTGAGGTAGGTTCAACCTATATATCCCCTTGAATTTCATTCCAGAGGGATTCCCACCATGGAATTTCAGGAATGCAGGGGGATGGGGCGTTCATCATCCTTACTGAGAATACTCTGGACTTGTTCACCGATTCTAATTTTAACTTGCCTTTTGGTTTTACCAACATACTTCTTCCCACAAGGGCAAGTAAGCATGTAAATAACTCTGGTGGTATTGCAGTTGATAAAATTATGAATTTTGAACTGTTTCAAGCCATCAGAATCGGTGAACACGTCCGTACGCTCAGCATACTTACAGACTGAACATCTGCCACATCTAAACATACCCTTCAGGAGTGGAAGTTGGGTAAGCCAGTTAGGAATTGGTGATCTCTTGAATTCTGAGTGTATGAGGTCTTTTGGATTCCTGGAACGACAGGCGGTGAGGAGGGGACGTGTGCCTACCAGTTTGCCAAGGGTGGGCGATTCTGACAGGATATGCCAGTGTTGGCTCAGTATTGCCTTAACTTGGTCCCAGTGGGCACCAAATTTTGTGATAATCCTTAGAGGCTCCTGTGTGTATTTCTTAGATTTAGGGTCTTTTTTGACTAGGAGCGTCCGTCAATCAGTCCGAATCGCCCTCCTCTTGGCTTCCCTGATGCACGAATGAGAATAGCCTCTCTCTCTAAACCTACCATAGAGATCCCTGGCTTCGGTTTTGAAGTCTTCTTGATTAGAGCAATTTCTGCGGGTTCTGAGAAATTGGCCTACCAGTATTCCCCTAATCAAGGACCTTGGGTGGTCACTAGTGGCCTGAAGGAGGTTATTAGCTGCTGTGGACTTCCTGTGAGTTTTGGTATTGATCCGGCCATCTTTGTCTTCAATGGTCAGATCAAGGAAGGAGAGCGTCTGGGGATGGGCAGTGAAGGTGAGTTTAATATTGCGATCGTTAGTGTTCAGCTCATTCATGAACTGCAACAGTTCCTGTTCAGAGCCCCCCAGATCATGAGCATGTCATCAATGTACCTCAGCCACAGGCGGCTGTGGCCCAGGTACATTGGCAACGAGTATACCAATTCCTCCTCCCACATACCCAGGTGGAGACACGCATATGAGGGGGCCCATGGTGCTCCCATTGATGTCCCCCTGGTCTGCTGATAGTAGGTTCCTAGAAATTGGAAACAATTATGTTCCAATAGGAAGGTGAGAATCTCACTTATAAATTCATTCTGTTGTCCAAGAAGAGGGAACCTCCTTTCAAGAAAGAATTGAACAGCCCTAAGTCCCCAGGTGTGGGTAATTGAAGTATATAGGGATTCCTTTGGGCTGAATAATGAATGTAACCTCTCTGTGTTCCACACACCTTAATTCTTTTTCACCTCTGAAGACAACCTACTCTTCTTCCCCTTTTCTTCTCCCCTTCTCTCCCCCTTTTTTCTACCCCTTGCCTATTCTCTTTCCCCTTTTCCCTCCTTTCCCCCCTCCCCCCTTTTTGTTCTCTTCTCCTTTTCTTTCTTTTTTTCTTTTGCTACCTTCTTTCTACTTATCTTTATCTGCTTAATCTCTTTTCATTTTTCCTATATCTGTAATCTTCTTTTATTATGTGTGACATACCTTTATTAGTATTTCACATGTTCTCTATGTTTCTTCACTTGCTCTCTATGGCCATTGGCACCCTTGAATCGGCCCGCTCTCTCTGTACTTTGTCTTTGTGTATACGTATGGCTGTTAATTAGTGGCTCCGTCTCCAAGGCAATCAGAAATTGACACACCCACGTCCTTTTATGGATGAGATATATAAGACGAATGCCTCGGCTACGGCACATGCTCTGAAGAAATCCGAGTGACGGATGAAACGCATCAGCATGACGCCATCACGCTCTCAATAGCGCTTACACAGACCCACCCACCAGCCCTGGAACGTCCGCCCACCCGCACTCTCCTGTGGCTGGTTTGAAATAACCCGGGACCTTGACGTGGATGATGGGTTGATCAGATGCACAGCGTGCACCTCCCCGGCCTCAACATTACATTTTCCAGAACCTGCCCTGGGACACACCGCTTACAGTCACGGAAGACAACAGGATGAACTACCTAAGGACGGCTTGATGAACTTCTGGCTCCCTGCGTATGGATCGGTGTCACTTCTCAGCGCCTACATATGGGTGAGATCTTACCTTTGCTATTTATTATCATTGGACTGTTTATTTAAGCGGTAAGCTCACCCCCCAGCGCCTATGATCCACTTGCATAGCTATCACCTACAGCCCGTTCCATCTCTTCATGGCCCCTAGCCCTTCATCACTTCTCATATGGGAACCGTCCTTTCTCACGAATCTGTTTCCCCTGGCAGTATATGTGTATGGAGAACGCTGCAGACTAGGACAGCAATCATTGCTTCAGTAACAAGGCATTCCAAAAAAGCTTTCTCTGCCTCCCTTACACAGGACATTATTCCTCCACGGCTGTTTACACCAACCTCATCCTCCTCACCCATTACCAACTATTATCTAGCTGTTTATCAGGACTGCTGCTAAATAAGTTTACTGATTCATAGGATCGTTATTCAATACTTACCTGTTAGGAGGTGTGTATGGTTTATGTCTGTGGTGGCCATCTGTGTTTTGTCCATGGCAACGTTGTCAATTTTAAGTATTGGTGGTGGTACCTGGTTTTTAACCATATATTTTTTGATTGGTGTTAAAGTGTATCTCTGAATAAATAGCATTTATATAATGATTTTGATAATTGCTTGTTCCTCTTTGATGAATTCTTTTTTCCTCTCTTTTTGATATGCGTCAATAATTCAGAGGAAGGTACCTACTATTTGGCCCCGGTGCCCTCGGTACATGCATTTATCTGGGCGAAGACATTAATGTACTCTCGTCGTTAATTTACATAATCTTCAGCAGTGCTGTCAGTTCTTTTATACCCCCCTGATATTTTTCCGACATCTACGGTATGAGCCTGAAATTTATACCTGAAGAAATTTTTTTGCTTTTTAAACAGTCCCTTTCGAACATTCCTTCAGTCCCCAATGCGATGTAATGGAATGTTACAATAGTGTACATTTACTTTTCTTTTCCTCTTCCTGTTCTTTTTCCTCTTTTTCTATCTCATGTTTTTTTCCCTCATGCTGAGGTTTGATCTGATGGATGTAGTTGAGCATAAATTTCTTCCTCTCTATCCGTTCTCTTCTCGGGTCTCTTGGCTGTTCCAGGCGGAATCTGACGTTCCTCAAGGCAGTGTCTATCACCATCAGGATGTCGGTGGTTCTTCCCAGAGTTTTTATTTTACTCTCCGTTGTATAATTCTCAATGGCGATCACCTTCTCCGCACCCATGAGTCTAAATTGTTTCTCCATTTTCATGTAATCGCCTTTCGTTTTGGAGGTGAGGACAATGATGGGAACAATACCTGAAGAAGAGAATGTAGTGAGCATCTCAAAGTTTTTCGTTTTTAGTATTTTCCTCCCTACCTCCGCGGTCTGTAGTACTCCCACCCACTAGTATCAGATGATGAAAATGTCACATTGGGTTAAGCGAGGCCTATAATACTATGCCATTTTTTACCTTGACCACCAAAGTATTTTTAGATCTTTTTCATTTATTTATTAACTTTTTACGTTTATCATAATAAAGTAGAACTATAGGCAAAACTTTTTTTTTTCATTTTGGATAAAGTAAGGGGGGAGGGTTATAACCCCTGTAAGATTTATTTTTGCTATCTTTATCCCATTGGGGAGATTTCCATTCAGTTCCTGTCCCATAGCCAAAACAAGAAATGAGAGGAAATCCCTGAAAATAATGGGAATTCCTTGGGGCACCCCAGGTCACCAAAATTGGAAGATTTCCACCATTACTTTTCTGGACAACCTAACATTTGGGATCTTTTACTTTCACAAACAGGATAAAAAAAAAAAAAAGAAAAGAAAAAAAAAAAAAAAAAAAAGATTTGCGTTTAGTTATACTTTCAGTTCAATGTTTTTTATTGAATTTGGAAAAGTGAACAACAAATGTAACATCACATATTAGAATAGGCTCATACATATGGATTATTATCATCACCCCTGTAACATTTGTTTTGCTGTCTGTGCCCCTGTTCAGAAGATTTCACCTCACTTTCTGTCCCAATGACAATTGGATTTTGAAAATGTTGGGTTATTAGGGAAACAAGGATTGGTGATAAAGCATCAGTGGAGACACCTTTTTCCCATATTAACTCTTACAGGAGAGAATTTCCCTTCCTAGGGGTAGATTTCCTCTCACTTCCTGTTGTCTCCCTCCGTTTGTAAGTAGGAGTCATTTGTAAGTCGGATGTTTGAAAATAGGGGACCGCCTGTATATACTATACAGCCTATCCTACATACTCTGCAGAAAATTGGGCCTTAGGTGTTGGTGGTACCAAAACACTGTAAGCCCACACAGTTACTCTTGGTGGGCGCTGTAACAGGCCCTGCTGTGAAATATTATATCAAGAATTGTAATTACATGCCCCTGTTAAACAGGGGCAGAAAAAATGGGCCTTAGGCGGTGGCGGTTGTGGTGGCACAACATTGTAAAGCCTCACAGATACTCTTGTTAAGCGCAGGAACGAGCCCTGCTGTTAAATATTTGATTGAAAATTGTAATTACACGCCCCTGTTAAACAGGGGCAGAAAAATTGGGCCTTAGGCGGTGGTGGTGGTGGTGGTGGCACAACACTGTAAAGCCTCACAGATACTTTTGTTGAGCACAGGAACATGCCCTGCTGTGAAATATTCAATCAAAAATTGTAATTACGCGCCCCAGTTAAACAGGGGCAGAAAAATTGGGAAAGATAAAGATAAACTCCGGCGCTCATGAGGTTGTAGTGGGTATGGGTACGTAGTGCTGTTGTAATGGCCCAAACTGGAGAAGATGATCAGGTGTGTCCCGCTGCCTGGACTGACCCGGGGTGGTCTGAAGAAGATAGCGTGGGTAGAAAGGGTGGAAGACGCGTGATCAAACACTAGCATCAAATTCTACAGTTTATTTATAAGTGATAAAATACATACATGTAGGGAATAAAAACATACTACGTTTTGTAGAAAAGGGTTACACAATATATAAATATATATATATACACACACTTGTAGTGTTACAAGAAGAACATGCCCGAATGGGGGCAAATACTATAATATTGGCTGACGTGTTTCAAGGATAACCTCTTCTTTAGAGCTTTGAAAGGTGAAAACCAGTCTGTGTAGACACATGGACCAACACATATAGACATGGGAAGGAGTGGCTAGTGGGGAGATTTAACACGTGTAGAAAGGTTAGATCTCCTTAACTCCATGTAGGTCCACATCTGAGCGCTCTAAATAAAAAGTAGATAGATGAAAGTCATGAGTGCGTAATGCAGAGCGCGTGGTGGGTGTGGGTTTGCGCAGAACGGACTGGGAGTGTGTAATAGATCAATAGAATCAAAATAATATGATGCAAAATGATTGCACATATTTTTGTTAGAATAACAGTGTTAGTATTGAAGGAAATACCAGTATTTTGAGATATATTGGAAATTGGTGATGAAATGATGCGATACAATAAATAACAAATACAAAATGAAAAAAAAAAATAAAATACAATAAAATTAAATGACACAAAATGTAATAAAATGAAATGAATTAGATAAAATGAACTACATAGTTGCAATAAAAGGCGATAAAAGGTAAATAAGATGGTACCATATGGAAATATGTAGACATAACCATAGTAATTGTAGAAAGATTGTTACAAATTGATGGCAGTATGACCATACAGAAATCAACTTTCAATGGTGGATGAATGTTACTAGTACTGTGTTTGGAATGATTGGTATGAACAGCAGAGAGTGGTCATGCTCATATACTAGATGGCAAAAGAACATATAAAAAAAAAAAAAGTGGAATGACAGATGGATGCAAATGCGCATGCATCTACATACATATAAATACAAAAATATATGTGCATGCATGTGGATGGCCACGCGCATGCACACAGACCCATATACAACTGTGTGCATGTGCAAAAAAAACAACAAAAAAAACATGTATGTATTTTATCACTTATAAATAAACTGTAGAATTTGATCACGCGCCTTTCACCCTTTCTTCCTGCACAAAAATTGGGCCTTAGGCGGCGGTGGTGGTGCCACGACACTGCAACCCCTTACAGATACTCTTGTTGAGCACAGGAACGAGCCCTGCTGTTAAATATTTGATCAAAAATTGTAATTACACGCCCCTGTTGAACAGGGGCAGAAAAATTGGACCTGTTCAACAGGGTCCTTGAACCGAAAAAATTCTTAGAAGCTATCATCATGAAGATTGAGGAGCAATAGGATAGTCACTCAGCATAATAGGATAGTCATTAAGCATATGCAGTCTTCAAGGGATCCCACATCCATAGAAAAATCAATCGGTTAAATCAGCATCAGCTGCTTGGTAGCTCGTGATCCAAGACTGATTCATTTTTATGAATGTGGGCCGATCAACAGAGTCTATGGACAGGCGCACTCTGTGATCAGTTACAAAGCCTCCAGCAGCACTGAATGTGCGTTCAGAAAGAACGCTGGATCCAGGACAGGCCAGTAGCTCAATTGCATATTGAGCAAGCTCTGGCCAGTGGTCCATCCACTGGTTGCTGGAACCTATCAGACCTGGGTGCTGTGGACTGAAGAATTGCCTGAAGGCATCGGTCAGCCGGCCACCTTCTCCACCGCTCTTTCTGTGACTGAACGAAGCCTCAGCAACATGTTGTCCAGCACAAGGAAATTGTAACCTCCTAGGCTCTGGAAACGCATTGCGCAAACCTTTCTGCAAGGCCTCCCGAAGATGTTTCATCCTCTGCTCCCTCTGCGAAGGCTGGATAAGTTCTGCAACCTTACCCTTGTAACGTGGATGGTTGCCAGCCAGTAATGATCCCTCTCCTTAATACCATGAATCCTAGGGTCCTTTCCCAGGCTTTGCAGGATCAGGGAGGCCATGCAGCATAGGTTTGCAGAGGCATTCGATCCTGAGTGATCTGGGTCACTAAGGGTCACATGATCCTAAACCACCTCCTCCCAGCCACGTACAACTCCATTGGTTTCTGGGGACTGAAAACGATCCCTTGAAGACTGCTGCTGATGCTGAGTGTTATCCTCCACCTCCATGCTGACACAATCCTCCTCCTTCTCCTCCTCTTCTTCTTCCTGTGTGATCGGCGGGCCTGCAGGAATACTAGTATCTGGATAGAGGGGGCCTTGAGAGGTAAGGAAGTCCTCCTCTTCCTCCCGCTGGTCTGCCCCAAGTGCCCTGTCCATTATTCCATGAAGCATGTGCTCCAACAGGAAGACAAGAGGGACAGTATCACTGATGCATTGACTGTCACTGCTCACCATCCTCGTGGCCTCCTCAAATGGTGACAGGGCAGTGCACGCATCCTTGATCAGTAGCCACTGGAGTGGCAAAAAAAAGCCAAGCTCCCCTGACCCTGTCCTGGTGCCATACTCACACAGGTACTCATTGATGGCCCTCTGCTGCATGTGCAGCCGCTGCAGCATTGCCAACATTGAATTCCACCTGGTGGGCATTTCACAAATGAGGCGGTTCTTGGGCAGGTTGCATTCTCTTTGAATGTCTGCCAGCCAAGCACTGGCATTATATGACCAGTGGAAATGACCACAGACTTTCAGGAGATCCTGTAAGCCCGGGTACCTGCTCAAGAACCGCTGCACCACCAAATTCAGGATGTGAACCAAACAGGGAACATGGGTCAAGTGTCACTGTCGGAGGGCAGAGAGGAGGTTGGTGCCATTGTCGCATACAACCATTCCTGGCTGAAGCTGGCGTGGCGTCAACCACCTCTGAGCCTGCCCCTGCAGAGCTGACAGAATCTCTGCCCCAGTGTGGCTCCTGTCCCCTTAAGCAGACCAACTCAAGCACCACATGGCATCTTTTTGCCTGAGTGCTTGCGTAGCCCCTTGAATGCCTACGGAGCACCGTTGGTTCAGAGGAGAAATCTGCAGAGGAAGAGGCCATAGAGCAAGAAGAAGAGGAGGGGTGGAGGAGAGAGCTGTGGCAGAATCACCACTAGCATTTTGGAGGCATGGTGGTGGAACAAGCTCCAACAATACTGAACCCTGTCCTGCATTCTTCCCAGCTGCCAGCAGAGTTACCCAGTGCGCCGTGAAAGAAAGGTAACATCCCTGTCCATGCCTGCTAGACCATGAGTCAGCAGTAATATGTACCTTACTGCTGACCGCCCTGTCCAAGGAGGCCAAGACATTGCCTTCCACATGCTGGTAGAGAGCTGGAATGGCCTTCCATGAAAAGAAATGGCGTTTGGGAACCTGCCACTGAGGTACCGCACATTCCACAAATTCACGAAAGGGGGCAGAGTCTACCAGCTGAAAAGGCAGCAGTTGCAGTGCTAGCAATTTGGCCAAGCTAGCATTCAGACGCTGAGAATGTGGATGGCTGGGACCGAATTTCTTTTGATGGTTTAGCAACTGGGGTAGGGAAATTTGCCTGCTAAAAGTCAATGTTGGTGTACTGCTAGCAGATTGGCCGCAAGTACTTGGGACACCTATTTCTATACCTTCATTCCTCTCAGTGCAGGTTTCTGAGAGGATTGGAGGTATAGTGGGGTTGGAGATCCCAGCTGATGAGGAGCAAGGAGAGGTCCGCCTTGTTCTTTGATGTGGGCCTTTTAAGTGCTGTTGCCAACGGACTGCATGGGAGGTCGTCATATGTCTGATCACGCATGTGGTGCCCAAGCGGCTGCTGTTTTGGCCACGTTTAATACGCTTTAGACATATGTTGCAAACAGCAACAGTGCGATCTGCTGCACACGTGTCGAAAAAGGCCCACACCAAAGAACTTTTCAAAATATGCGGGGAGTCAGCAGCGCCCTGCACCTGCTTAGCTCTGCGGCGTGATGCAATAGGGTGGCTGCCCTTAAGCTGCCCCCTGGAAGGCATCCTACCTCATTGGATGTGCCTCCTCCTGCTCCTCTCTTCAATCAGGCACCCAAGTTAAGTCAGTGACCTCATCATCCCCTCCCTCCTCATCACTGGAGCAAACTTGGCAGTATGCTGCAGCTGGGGGAACATGACTGCCAGTTTCTTGACCTTCTTGGGCACCCTCTCTCTCTAGGCTGACGTTACTCCCTTCCTCAACCTGGGTACCATCATCGGAGCCTTCAAATTGCTGCGCATCCTCCTGCAGCATGCACCCAACACTGTGGTCGAATAGTTTGGGGGACTCCTCCATTCCACCAACTCTTCTGCATGCTGTGGCTCAATAACACGGGCAGCTGCAGGAAAAAATGACAAGCGTGCCCCACGGCCATGTGCTGAGGATGCACAGTGTCCACGACCAGCACTGTCGACTGTAGACACAGAGCCTGCTTGCCCTCTTTTAGTGGCCTGTGAGCGTCTGCCTCTCCTTGGTGGCCTTCCAGACATGCTGTAAATTTTGTTTAGTAAAAAAACACTACACTGTATTGTGTACTGTGTACACCACCAGGAAAGTAGTAGCAACTGCACTATGGGTGCACGGTACTGTGTACACCAACAGAAGTGTAATAACAACTATGGGTACACTGTATGTATTGTGTACACCACCAGGAAAGTAGTAGCAACTGCACTATTCGTGCATGGCACTGTGTACACCAACAGAAGTTTAATAACAACTATGGGTACACTGTATGTATTGTTTACACTACCAGGAAAGTAGTAGCAACTGCACTAGGGGTGCATGGTACTGTGTACACCAACAGAAGTTTAATAACAACTATGGGTACACTGTATGTATTGTGTACACCAACAGGAAAGTAGTAGCAACTGCACTATGGATGCTCAATACTGTGTACACCAACAGAAGTATAATAACAACTATGGGTACACTGTATGTATTGTGTACACCACCAGGAAAGTAGTAGCAACTGCACTAGGAGTGCATGGTACTGTGTATACCAACAGAAGATTATTAACAACTATGGGTACACTGTATGTATTGTGTACACCACCAGGAAAGTAGTAGCAACTGCACTAGGGTACTGTGTACACCAACAAAAGTGTAAAAACAACTATGGGTGTACTGTATTGACCACCAGTATGAGCAACTGCACTAGGGGTGCACAGCACTGTTTACTGTATACACTGCCTGAAGTATATTAATAACAGTACACCAGGAACGGACTGCAGTGAGATATAGCTAAACTGTATGCAGTGGAGATATATATATATATATATATATATATATATATATACATATATATATTGTGTGTATATATATATATATTAAATACACTGCAACTAACTGAGTAATCTGCCTGCTCAATCTAAATGACACTCTCTCCGTCCACGCCAACGACACACTACACGAGGCCGACGTGCAGGTGGCCTTATATAGTGTAGGGCGTGGACTTAGTCCCCCTGAGCTGTGATTGGCAAAAGGCACCCTGCCTTTGGCCAATTATGGCTCTCTTAGCTGAGGGCACTGTGATTTGCCAAAGCATGCAGGTCATGGTGCATGCTCTGGCCAATCATAATACAGCAATACACTGCGCTCCCGCAGTGCATTATGGGCCGTTACGCACTGGTCTAATTTGGCGCGAACAGCCCAAAATGTTCATTTTCAGCGAACGTGCGAACAGCCAATGTTCGAGTCAAACTCATGTTTACCCCATAAACCTTGGATTGTCTTTAAGGGGGCATCCTCTCTAGGCAGTAAGATTGCCCCAAGTGTTCAAGATCCCCCAAGGAATAACAGGTTTTTTTTCAGGATCTTACTGGATATTATAGATGCAGGAATTGCCAGGTTTGCTCTCTTAAGAGGTGTAAAGAGATAAAGATCTGCCAATTTACGTCCACCAGTACTTCACGAACTTATGAGATGGAACCTTTCATCACATGTGCATCTGAAGGTGTGGTCTACCTCATACAGTGCCCTTGTGGGCTACAGTATGTAGGGAGGACCAAAAGGGCACTTTGTGTCCGATTAAATGAACACATTAATAACATTAGGAGAGGTTTTGATAAACACCCGGTGTCCAGGCATTATGATCAAGTACATGACAGAGATCCATTGAATACCCTGTTTATAGGGATCGATAAATATAGATCCCATTCGAGGGGCAGTCTATTAGTCCGAGAAATTTCAAAGCAAGAAATGGCTTGGATCCATAGACTCAGGACTTATATTCCCTTTGGCCTTAACGTCGACACAGATGTGAACGCCTTCATCAATAATTCCTGATGCGGGGCCCATACTGTGTTGAGTATTTAATGCTTGATTCTACCCAACTATTTTATTCTAAATTGTTTTATTTTATTTTTAATTTTTGATCTATTTTTCTTACAATGGGATTTGGGGGATTTTTTCTTGTATATGTTAATTTGTGAGACAGACAGATTTATTTAGTACTAATGCTGCTTAGTATTTGTATTAGGGTATAAATAGGTATGGGTTAGTTCTAATCATGCCTCTGAGTTCTGGGTCTTCGTCCATGTAGATGCCCCATATTACATATATGTCACACCAGAAGATTTAACTTTTCCCCACATCACATTTATGTTTATTTATTATTGTTTTAATTTGCCATTTAGACCATTGGCTTATCGAGAGCCTGCAATCCTCTTAGTAAACACTGGATGTCGCTTACGTTGCAGTAGACTCTTACATTTTTTAGACCCAATTAGATTGTGGGATTGAGTCTTTGAACGACCTAGATTCTTGCCATTTGATACTGGTTCCAATTTTTTTAGTTATATTTTAGTGTGATACTTAGCTTTGACCACCAGGTGCCGCACGGCGCAGTTGCTGTGATGACACCGGTGTGAACATCTTACTCGCTTCCGCTTAAGCTGGGTGATACTAGGTATTCTGCATTCTTTTATAATGTTTATTGTCATACTTAAATTTCTCCTTGTGTCCCTGCCTTTTCGGTTCGGCCAGCAAGTGAATGTTTAGGAGTTCATTAATTCGATCTTCGTGCCACATATATATTATTCTTTTCAATCACAATCTATGTGATTAACCATTGACCCCGAACCTGACTCGTTCTATGTGGTTTATGGATGTTACCAGGCCAGCTTCCATAACGCTATTGCGCATGTCCATAGATGGACTAGGACCCAGAACGAGGCTTGGTGGGATTGCTATGGTATAAAGGGAGGTGACGCAGTGCGCCACCCGTGCCCCTGGACGATGTAACCTATTACGAATCACGTAGGCAGGAGCCCCATGCTGACGTCACCTTGTGTTGCTGTTGACAGTTCCAGAAGGACGGGTTGGTCTGTGTGCTACCGGTCGGCGCCCCAGACACCAAGGCGTTTTATCTGCTTGCTTATGTAAGTGCAATACTGCTTTTAATACTTAATAAACTTGAAGGTTTTACACTATGGAGCACTTTTATCTTTCCATGTCATGCACATCCACTCATGAGTAGGGATGAGCTTCATGTTCGAGTCAAACCCATGTTCGACTCTAACATCGTGTGTTCGGTCGTTCGCCGAATAATGAACGATTTGGGCCATTCGTGCCAAATTTGAGTGGTGCGTCACGGCCCATAATTCACTGCGGCATCGCAATGCATTGCTGGCTGATGATTGGCCAAGCATGCACTATGACCCGAATGCTTGCCCAATCACAGCGCCGTCTGAACAGAGAGCCGTAATTGGCCAAAGCCAAGGAAGCTTTGGCCAATTATGGCTCAGGGGGTTTAGTACACACCCCACACTATATAAGGCTGCCTGCACGGTGGCCCTGTGTAGTGTGTTCCGGTGTTCAGACAGAGATAGAGAGATAGATAGAGAGAGAGAGAGAGAGAGAGACTGACAGTGTCATTTGATTTAAGTTAGATAGAGTAGGCAGGTCGAGTCAGTTAGCTGCAGTTACAGTGTATTGTGTATATATATGCATCCCAGGTGTTGTGTGTGTGTGTATATATATATATATATATATATATATATATATATATATACACACACACTGTATTCAGTTTAGCTAGATCCTGTTCTTCTCTTCCTAATATACTGACAGGCAGGCAGGTGTTTTTACAGTATTTCTAGTTACTGTACTGTGTACCCTGCACAGTCTCATCTACAGTATAGCTACCTGCAGCCAGGTGCTTGTGTAGGCTCTTTGAAGTATTTCTAGTTACTGTACTGTGTACCCTGAACAGTCTCACCTACAGTATGGCTACCTGCAGCCAGGTGCTTGTGTAGGCTCATTGAAGTATTTCCAGTTACTGTACTGTGTACCCTGCACAGTCTCACCTACAGTATAGCTACCTGCAGCCAGGTGCTTGTGTAGGCTCTTTGAAGTATTTTTAGTTACTGTACTGTGTACCCTGCACAGTCTTACCTACAGTATAGCTTCCTGCAGCCAGGTGCTTGTGTAGGCTCATTGAAGTATTTCCAGTTACTGTACTGTGTACCCTGCACAGTCTCACCTACAGTATAGCTACCTGCAGCCAGGTGCTTGTGTAGGCTTATTGAAGTATTTCCAGCTACTGTACTGTGTACCCTGCACAGTCTCACCTACAGTATAGCTACCTGCAGCCAGGTGCTTGTGTAGGCTCATTGAAGTATTTCCAGTTACTGTACTGTGTACCCTGCACAATCTCACCTACAGTATAGCTACCTGCGGCCAGGTGCTTGTGTAGGCTCTTTGAAGCATTTCTAGTTACTGTACTGTGTACCCTGCACAGTCTCACCTACAGTATAGCTACCTGCAGCCAGGTGCTTGTGTAGGCTCATTGAAGTATTTCCAGTTACTGTACTGTGTACCCTGCACAGTCTCACCTACAGTATAGCTAACTGCAGCCAGGTGCTTGTTTAGGCTCTTTGAAGTATTTCTAGTTAATGTACTGTGTACCCTGCACAGTCTCACCTACAGTATAGCTTCCTGCAGCCAGGTGCTTGTGTAGGCTCATTGAAGTATTTCCAGTTACTGTACTGTGTACCCTGCACCGTCTCACCTACAGTATAGCTACCTGCAGTCAGGTGCTTGTGTAGGCTCATTGAAGTATTTCCAGTTACTGTACTGTGTACCCTGCACAGTCTCACCTACAGTATAGCTACCTGCAGCCAGGTGCTTGTGTAGGCTCTTGGAAGTATTTCCAGTTACTGTACTGTGTACCCTGCACAGTTGCACCTACAGTATAGCTACCTGATGACAAGTGCAGGTGTTATCATACTAATAAGACTACAGGCAGGCAGTTGATTCTGCTAGCTGCAGTATAATCGGTATATATATATATACATCCCAGTTTTGTGCAGCTCACTGCAGGCCAATAGTATGTCTGGAAGGCCAACAAGGAGAGGCAGACAGTCACAAGCCAATAAAAGAGGGCATGCAGGCTCTGTGTCTAGAGGCAACAGTGCTGGTCGTGGACACAGTGCATCCTCATCAGCGCGTAGCCGTGGGACACGCTTGGCCTTTTTTTTGGCAGCTGGCCGTGTTGAGCCGTAACATGCGGAAGACTTGGTCGAGTGGATGACCAAGCCGTCCTCATCCTCCTCATCCTCTCTCACCCAGGCTCAGGGTACTTTGTCTGGCAAAGCAGCTACCAATGTGGCCTCTTCCCTCAGCTTAATGGCATCAGTGACTCCTTCCCTAGCCCCACCATGTCCTTCTGAGGAGTCCCTCAAACTGTTTGACCGCACTGTTGGGTACATGCTCCAGGAGGATGCCCAGAGTTTAGAAGGCTCCGATGATGGTACTCTGCTAGAGGAAGGCAGTAACGTGAGCCCAGACAGAGGGGGTGCCCAAGAAGGACAGCAATCTGGCAGTCATGTTCCCCCTGCTGCAGCTTACTGCCAGGTTTGCTCCAGGGATGAGGAGGGAGGGGATGATGAGATCACTGACTCCACGTGGGTGCCTGATAGGAGAGAGGAGGAGGAGGATGCACATCACCAACGAGGCAGGATGACTTCCAGGGGCGAGCCTAAGGGCAGCACACTGACTGCATCACACCGCAGAGCTCTGCATGTGCAGGGCACTGCTGTCTCTGCGCGTTATTCCAAAAGTTCTTTAGTGTGGGCCTTTTTTGAGACTAGTGCATCAGATCGCACCGCTGCTATTTGCAACATATGTCTCAAGCGTATCTTGCGTGGCCAAAACATCTCCCGCTTGGGCACCACATGCTTGACCAGACATATGTTGACCTGCTATGCAGTTTGTTGGCAAGCGTACCTAAAAGACCCACACCAAAGAAAAAAAGAGGACCTCTCCTTGCTCCTCATCAGCTGGGATCTCCACTATACCTTCAGTCCTCTCTGAGACCTGCACTGAGAGGAATGAAGGTGTAGAATTAGGTGTGTCACAGCCAAGTACTTGCGGGCAATCTGCTATCGGTACACCGATAGCAGATTTTACCAGGCAAATTTCCCTGCCCCAGCTGCTGCACCACAGAAAGAAGTTCGCTCCCAGCCATCCACATGCCCAGCGGTTGAATGCTAGCTTGGCAAAATTGCTAGCACTTCAACTGCTACCTTTTCAGTTGGTAGACTATGCCCCTTTCCGTGAGTTTGTGGAATGTGCGGTTCCTCAGTGGCAGGTTCCCAAACACCACTTTTTCTCACGGAAGGCGATTCCGGCTCTCTACCGGCATGTGGAAGGCAATGCCTTGGCCTCGCTGGACAGGGCGGACAGCGGTAAGGTGCATATTACCACTGACTCATGGTCCAGCAGGCATGGACAGGGATGTTACCTAAGTTTCATGGCGCATTGGGTGACTCTGCTGGCAGCTGGGAAGAATGCAGGACAAGGTGCAGTAGTGTTGGAGGTTGTTCGCCTCCAAAATGCCACTACTGGTGATTCTGACACACCTCTCTCCTCCACCACCTACTCTTCTTCTTCCTCCATGGTCTCTTCCTGTGCTTTGACCTCGGAACCAGCGGTGCTCTGTAGGCCGTCAAAGGGGCTACGCAAGTACGCAGGCCAAAAGATGCCATGCGGTGCTTGAGCTGGTGTGCTTGGGGGACAGGAGCCACACTGGGGCAGAGATTATGTCAGCTCTGCAGGGGCAGGCTCAGAGGTGGTTGACACCACGCCAACTTAAGGCAGGAATGGTGGTTTGCGACAATGGCACCAAATTCCTCTCCGCCCTCTGACAGGGACAACTGACCATTTGCCCTGTTTGGCTCACGTCCTTAACTTGGTGGTGCAGCGGTTCTTGGGCAGGTACCCGGGCTTGCAGGATGTCCTGAGGCAGGCCAGGAAAGTCTGTGTGCATTTCCGCAGGTCATATAATGCCAGTGCTCGGCTGGCAGACCTCCAAAAGGAATTTAACCTGCCCAAGAACCGCCTAATCTGTGACATGCCCACCAGATGGAACTCAACGTTGGCCATGCTACAGCGGCTGCACATGCAGAAGAGGGCCATCAATGAGTACCTGTGCAACTACGGCACTAGGACAGGGTCAGAGGAGCTTGTTTTTTTTTCCTACGCCAGTGGGCCATGATCAGGGATGCATGCACTGTCCTGTCACCATTTGAGGAGGCCACGAGAATGGTGAGCAGTGACAGTGCATGCATCAGTGACACTGTCCTCCTTGTCCACCTGTTGGAGCACACGCTGCGTGGAATAATGGACAGGGTACTTGGGGAAGAACAGAGGCAGGACCCGCCGATCACACAGGAAGAGGAGGAGGAGGATTGTGTCAGCATGGAGGGGGAGCCTGGCACTCAGCATCAGCAGCAGTCTTTAAGGGATCATTTACAGTTATGCTGAGTAATTATCCTCTTCCTCCTCAATGATCATGCTGATAGCTTGTAAGAACATTTTTGGTTCTGGGCACCGCCACCAGTGGCTAAGGCTTAATTTTTCGGCCCCTGTTTAACAGGGGCATGTAATTACAATTTTTGATGCAACACTTTGCAGCAGGGCTCATTCCTGCGCTCCAACTAGAGTATCTGTGAGGGGTTGCAGTGTTGTGGCACCAGCACCAGTGCCTAAGGCCCAATTTTTCAGCCCCTGTTTAACAGGGGCATGTAATTACAATTTTTGATGCAATTCTTTGCAGCAGGGCTCGTTCCTGCGCTCCAACTAGAGTATCTGTGAGGGGTTCCAGTGTTGTGGCACCAGCACCAGTGCCTAAGGCCCAATTTTTCTGGCCCTGTTCAACAGGGACATGTAATTAGAATTCTTGATCTAATATTTCACAGCAGGGCCCGTTTCTGCGCCCACCAAGAGTAACTGTGAGGACTTACAGTGTTGTGGCACCAGCACCACCACCACCAAAAGCCCAATTTTTCTGCCCCTGTTCAACAGGTGCATGTAATTACAATTCTTTTTTTTTTTTTATTACATTTTTTATTTATATATAAAAGGAGGGGGGTAGAGGAAAAAAAAGGGGGGGGGGGAGTATATACACCGGGAGAGGGCTGTATAGTTATTTTACCCAATATACAAAATAAATAAAAAACACTTAAACAGTCTAATTTATTCAATGTGACCTAGGTGGAACATAGGGAAAAACAAACCCAAGGGAACAAACAAGCCTAAGAAGGGGGGAGGGAGGGGGAGGGGCCTTTCCGGGATTACTGCTAAAACAATTCAGTCAAATTCTTAATATTTAACCCTTTCAGGGATCGGACCCAAATACTGTATCCAGTGGGACCCCACTTGGCTTAGCACCCCACTGCTAGTGTCACTGCTCTTCCGCCTCCTGAAGTTTTTGGGTCAGGTCCGTTAGACACCCCTCAATGTCTTCTCTGCCGTGGTAAACACGATCCAGTCCTCGGGGAATGTTTCGGCAGGAGGACAGGTCGAGGTGGGTGAGGGACTGGCAGCTGAGGAGGACATCTCTGACAACGTGGGGCGTGGCTCTCGTTCCCGAAAGGTTGAGCGATTGGAGGGTGTCATTTCTGAGGGTGTCGCTGCCTGCGCCACTTTCTTTGCAGAGATTAAGCAAGGCCTCCGCCAAATCCTCCTCTAGGTATCCATGACCCGTCAGGTCCAGTTCCTGCAGGCTGTGCCGCCATTTACGGGTCAGCAGATGGGACCCAGAAACGATCGATGAGGACACCATAGAGCTGCAGTACAGACCCAGGAAGAGGCGCTCCACATCAGTACATGGGAGCGCCGACAATCCCTGTGGCGAGATCTTATAACATCCCCGCAGGTCTAGAACTCGCAGCTTCCTAGAATTTTTCAGCAGCCTCTGGAAGGCAGCATCGTTGACAGAGGAGTAGAAGAAGCTGGCGATGAGTTCCTGCAGCTCAGGAAAACCAGGGGTACCAGTGGCGATTTTGGGTTCGGGTTTTGCCTGCCACGGGATGTTTATCAGTCTCAGCACCTCCAGCTTGGGGCAGGAAACCTGAAACTCTTCAATGGGGAGCTGAAAGTCCATCACCTTTGAATCCAAGGGAAGATTCACCTCCAAAAGCCTCAGTTCTGGGCACCAGCCATCCGCTATTCCGGTCATAATTGATTTCATATGAAGGCTGTAGGACAGCGACAGTCGCCTGAGTCGGGCACCGTACATCTCCAAGAATCTTTGCACAGCATCGAATTGAACCTTGGAGTTTTGCAGGTTGAGATTCTGCAACTGGGGACAGCAATGTCCTATAGACAGCAGGTCATCCACAGTCACCTGATTACAATGTGACAGCGTAAGCGACGACAGCAGTGGGCAGGACTGCGACAAATTCTGTAGTACAAGAGACACAAAACTCTTCCATTGATGAAGGGAAAAGTCAGAGACCTGAGGAAGCCGTTGCTGGATGAGTGCCTCAATCGTCTTCATCACCCGTTTCTGGGTTCTCGGTGGATCTGTGATGCCTGGAAGGACACAGCAGCGACTCACCGTCACACGACGCCAGAGGTCCCGACTGGACGCTACCTGTCGCCACAGCCGACAAACCTGGGAGAGCCTGCAAAGAATGGGCACCGCACCCTCACTGTCCGCCAACAACCTGAAGACCCGATGTAAGATCTCCACCGGGATGATCGAGCCCCAGCAAAAGCCGGTAGTGACATCTTCCGTGTCCATCGATGCCTCCTCACTGCCTCTATTCTGTGCACTGACCGTTTCATCCAGATCATTGGAGTTCAGGAGCAACATGTCCTCGTCTGTGTGGTGGATGTAATAGGAAGGTGCTGCATTTTTGGATTGCTGCCTGTTCCTGGAGCGTTTTGTGGAGCGACCCCGCTATGCGGAGTCTTTTTCGTTGGAAGACATCTCTCTGTCTCCGGGATTCTTGCTTCTGTAATTACAATTCTTGATCTAATATTTCACAGCAGGGCCCGTTCCAGTGCCTACCAAGAGTAACTGTGAGGACTTACAGTGTTGTGGAACCAGCACCATCACCAAAGGCCCACTTTTTCTGCCCCTGTTCAACAGGGGCATGTAATTACAATTCTTGAACTAATATTTCACAGCAGGGCCCTGTGAGGGCTTACAGTGTTGTGGCAACACCAACACCTAAGGCCCAAATTTCTGCAGAGTATATAGGGCAGGCCTCTACTTTCAAACATCCAACTTACAAACGACTCCTACTTGCAAACGGAAAGAGACAACACGAAGTGAAATGAAATCTACCCCTAGGAAGGGAAATTCTCTCCTGTAAGAGTTAATATGGGAAAAACGTTTCTCCTTTCCACTGATGCTTTATCACCAATCCTTGTTTCACTAAAACCCCCAAATTTTCTAAAAACATTTGTCATTGGGACAGAAAGTGAGGTGAAATCTTCTGAAGAGGAGCACAGACAGCAAAACAAATGTCACAGGGATGATAACCCTTCCCTATGTTTTCCAAAAAGCTTAAAATAGATTTTTTGGCTGGAGCTAAACACGTTAAAAATGTACCAGTTCAAAATTACAAACAGATTCTACTTAACAACAAACCTTGTTTGCACCGCCTGTATACTGCTGATCAGAGTATATAGGGCCTGGGGGCCCCACGCCTTTCCTTTTTTTAATTTGGGTGCGGGGTTCCCCTTAATATCCATACAAGACCCAAAGAGCCTGGTAATGGACTGAGGGGTACCCATGCCTTTTGTCTCAGTGATTTTCATCCAAATTGCCAGGACCCGACATTACATTAAAGCCGCAAGCATTTTTAAATGACTTTTATTCCTTTACAAATGTCATTTTGTGCAGGGACTGTTCTAAGCACGGGAAACACGTGCAACTTTACTTTTTTTTTTACTTTAAGCATCATTAAAATCGCTGCTCACGAAATAACGGCCGTTTTTAAAACTTTTTTTTGCATTGATATATGTCCCCTGGGGCAAGACCCGGGCCCCCAAACCCTTTTTAGGACAATACCATGCAAATAAGCCTTTAAAATGAGCACTTTTGATTTTGAACGCTCGAGTCCCGTAGACATCAAAGGGGTTCTAACGTTCGTGCAAATTTTCGGTCTGTTCGCAGGTTCTGGTGCGATCCAAACCGGGGGGTGTTCAGCTCATCCCTACTCATGAGTTTGAAATGAAATGAGGAGTGTTGGAATGTTATGAGGGTCGTTGGGCTTTTCTGGAGATCGTACTATCACCCCCAATACATTGAGGACAGTTGATGTACCTGATATGTTCTGGAGGGCTTTTTTATACACAGGACTCCCTTGATCCTCTGTAACGGGGGATCACGGGCTTCTGGTAAGCAGTAAACCCTTATATTCTGGTGGTGGATTTCTGCACTAGTCCTTCATTCAACTGTGAAGATTGCGCTATTTATGGATGGGCACCACTCATTATTTTAGTTTCACGGGTGTAATTGCTGTGTGGGCCCTTTGGACACTACTTTATCTGGCCTATTAATTTTGATACATTTTTTGGACATTTTTTACACCTTTAATACACAAACTGTTTAGGTGTTTGTCAATTTATAATTTGTATACTTTTGTTGTTTACTATATGGTCATACAAATTCAGTTATATGACCTCTTTTTGTCATCTGATTGGTGCATGAGAGCACTTTCACTTTATATATTTTTCATATGTTTAGCGCGATTCTATGTTTTTCAAACTCATGTTTGACCCGAACAGAAAGCTCATCCCTAGTGGCCACCACTCTTTTCCAGCACTGCCTTAACCCTCTTGGGCATGGAGTTCACCAGAGCTTCACAGGTTGCCACTGGAGTCCTCTTCCACTCCTCCATGGTGACATCACGGAGCCTGTGGATGTTAGAGACCTTGCACTCCTCCACCTTCCATTTGAGTATGCCTCACAGATGCTCAATAGGGTTTAGGTCCGGAGACATGCTTGGCCAGTCCATCACCTTTACCCTCAGCTTCTTTAGCAAGGCAGTGGTCATCTTGGAGGTGTGTTTGGGGTCGTTATCATGTTGGAATACTGCCCTGCGGCCCAGTCTCCGAAGAGAGGGGATCATGCTCTGCTTCAGTATGTCACAGTACATGTTGGCATTCATGGTTCCCTCAATGAACTGTAGCTCCCCAGTGCCGGTGTTCTGCCGAGAAAGTTCCTCTCGCGGATAAGGACCCCCCCTCTACTGCGCAGGTGCAGCGCCTGCGCAGTAGGAGCCGGCGGAAATAGCCAAAGAGAGAAGAAATTAGCTGTACACGGTGCCTGTAAGAGGGCCCCTCGCTTGCCACGCTTCAGGCACGGCCTCGCTTCGCTCGGCACTTTTTTATTCCCCCTCTAGGGGGAAATGGTGGGGCTTCAGCCTGGACCCAGGGCGCAGGCGCCGTGTACAGCTGATTGAAGATTTTCATCTTCGGCTATAAAAATGTGAGGGGTGTACTCACTTTTGTGAGATACTGTATATATATATATTTATATATATATATATATATATATTTTTTTTTTTTTACATATATATATATATATACAGTGGGGGTGGAAAGTATTCAGATCCCCTTAAATTTTTCACTCTTTGTTATATTGCAGCCATTTGCTAAAATCATTTAAGTTCATTTTTTTTCCTCATTAATGTATACACAGCACCCCATATTGACAGAAAAACACATTATTGTTGGGGACTGTGTGTACATTAATGAGGAAAAAAAATGAACTTAAATGATTGACTGGGCACTGATGGGGACACTGATCAGGCTGCAATGATGGGGACACTGATCAGGCTGCAATGATGGGGACTCTGATAAGGCTGCACTGATGGGGACACTGGTCAGGCTACACTGATGGGGACGCTGATAAGGCTGCACTGATGGGGACTGATGAGTGATGCCCCACTTTGCACAATCAACACAGATGGCATGAGAACATTGTATATATATATATAAATACACAGTGGGGATGGAAAGTATTCAGACCCCCTTACATTTTGCACTGTGTTATATTGCAACCATTTGTAAAATCATTTACGTTCATTTTTTTCTTCATTAATGTACACACAGCACCCTATATTGACAGAAAAACACAGAATTGTTGACATTTTTGCAGATTTATTAAAAAAGAAAAACTGAAATATCACATGGTCCTAAGTATTCAGACCCTTTGCTGTGACACTCATATATTTAACTCAGGTGCTGTCCATTTCTTCTGATCATCCTTGAGATGGTTCTACACTTTCATTTGAGTCCAGCTGTGTTTGATTATACTGATTGGACTTGATTAGGAAAGCCACACACCTGTCTATATAAGACCTTACAGCTCACAGTGCATGTCAGAGCAAATGAGAATCATGAGGTCAAAGGAACTGCCTGAAGAGCTCAGAGACAGAATTGTGGCAATTGTGACATCTGGCCAAGGCTACAAAAAAATTTCTGGTGCAATTATGGTTCCTAAGAGCACAGTGGCCTCCATAATCCTTAAATGGAAGATGTTTGGGATGACCAGAACCCTTCCTAGATCTGGCCATCCGGCCAAACTGAGCTATCAGGGGAGAAGAGCCTTGGTGAGAGAGGTAAAGAAGAACCCAAGGATCACTGTGGCTGAGCTCCAGAGATGCAGTTGGGAGATGGGAGAAAGGTGTACAAAGTCAACCATCACTGCAGCCCTCCACCAGTCAGGGCTTTATGGCAGAGTGGCCCGACGGAAGCCTCTCCTCAGTGCAAGACACATGAAAGCCCGCATGGAGTTTGCTAAAAAACACCTGAAGGACTCCAAGATGGTGAGAAATAAGATTCTCTGGTCTGATGAGACCAAGATAGAACTTTTTGGCCTTAATTCTAAGCGGTATGTGTGGACAAAAACAGGCACTGCTCATCACCTGTCCAATACAGTCCCAACAGTGAAGCATGGTGGTGGCAGCATCATGCTGTGGGGGTGTTTTTCAGCTGCAGGGACAGGGCAACTGGTTGCAATCGAGGGAAAGATGAATGCGGCCAAGTACAGGGATATCCTGGACGAAAACCTTCTCCAGAGTGCTCAGGACCTCAGACTGGGCTATAGGTTTACCTTCCAACAAGACAATGACCCTAAGCACACAGCTAAAATAACGAAGGAGTGGCTTCACAACAACTCTGTGACTGTTCTTCAATAGCCCAGCCAGAGCCCTGACTTAAACCCAATTGAGCATCTCTGGAGAGACCTAAAAATGGCTGTCCACCAACGTTTACCATCCAATCTGACAGAACTGGAGAGAATCTGCAAGGAGGAATGGCAGAGGATCCCCAAATCCAGGTGCCATCTTTGGATAAGTATATCCAAAGAATTTCTAATGGGAAAAGTTCACTTTTACCGATTAAGAAGAAGTTTAAGCATTTATTCTTTTTAAATGTGCTTCTTCTCCAGTGCCAGGGGCATCATCCTCCAGGCATTCACGACGGCCTTCACTGTCAGGTTCAAGAGGGTCAGTCCCAGGGCCAAAAGAGGACCTGGGGGAGGAAACCCACAAAACAAAATACTAAAGCCTCCTTATGAAGGGGTGCCCCCGTTCGTTCGAGTGGGGGGAAGGCTTCTACAGTTTTCAAGGGTCTGGCAGGAACAATGTCAAGACAGATGGGTGGCTTCCTCAATTTCTCTAGGTTACAAAATAGAGTTCCAAGAGTTCCCGTCTCCTCGTTTTCTCAGATCAAACGTTCCCAGAGATCAAGTGGAAAAGAGGTTCCCTTTCTGGCTTTGGATCATCTATTGTCTCAAAGAGTGATATCGGTGGTCCCCTTGGAAGAGCAAGGATTAGGGTTTTATTCAAACCTTTTCATGGTTCCAAAACCAAATGGGGATGTCAGACCCATTTTAGATCTCAAAGATCTAAACCGGTTTAGAATATCCGTTCCTTTCACATGGAGTCAATGCGATCAGTAATCTCAATCCTACAAGGGGGAGAATTTCTGGCGTCAATCAACATTAGGGATGAGCCGAACACCCCCCGGTTCGGTTCGCACCAGAACCCGCGAACGGACCGAAAGTTCGCACGAACGTTAGAACCCCATTGACGTCTATGGGACTCGAACGTTCGAAATCAAAAGTGCTCATTTTAAAGGCTAATTTGCATGGTATTGTCCTAAAAAGGGTTTGGGGACCCGTGTCCTACCCCAGGGGACATGTATCAATGCAAAAAAAACTTTTAAAAACGGCCGTTTTTTCGGGAGCAGTGATTTTAATGATGCTTAAAGTAAAAAAAAAAAAAGTGAAATATTCCTTTAAATATCGTACCTGGGGGGTGTCTTTAGTATGCCTGTAAAGTGACGCGTGTTTCCCATGTTTAGAACAGTCCCTGCACCAAATGTCATTTTTAAAGGAAAAAATCTCATTTAAAACTGCTTGCGGGTTTAATGTCATGTCGGGTCATGGCAATATGGATGAAAATCAGTGAGACAAACGGCATGGGTACCCCCCAGTCCATTACCAGGCCCTTTGGGTCTTGTATGGATATTAAGGGGAACCCCGCACCCAAATTAAAATAAGGAAAGGTGTGGGGCCACCAGGCCCTATATACTCTGAACAGCAGTATACAGGTGGTGCAAACAAGACAGGGACTGTAGGTTTGTTGTTTAGTAGAATCTGTTTGTAATTTTGAACATTTTTAACGTGTTTAGCTTCAGCCAAAAAATCTTTTCTAAGCTTTTTGGAAAACATAGGGAAGGGTTATCACCCCTGTGACATTTGTTTTGCTGTCTTTCCTCCTCTTCAGAAGATTTCACCTCACTTTTTTGTCCCAATGAAAAATGTTTTTTGAAAATTTGGGTTTTTTTGTGGAACAAGGATTGGAAAGCATCAGTGGAAAGGAGAAATTGTTTTCCCATATTAACTCTTGTGAGAGAAAATGTAGCGCATAAATTGTGCAAAAAGTTTTCAATCAGGAAAACAACTGGAAAATCAATATCAATGAATGGTGAACACAGCCATGATATCACTCAAAAGGTCTCTCAAAGTGAAGGTAAATAAAGTCCCGTGAGGTGAAAGTGTCCCACTGGAAGGTGTATATAAACGTAAACCATTCTCACCGAATGCGAATACGTGCAATTATTGGATATTGTTGTTGGAAGATTTGACGATCTACCTGTGTTTGAGCATTGGCCGTCACACGTTTATATACACCTTCCAGTGGGACACTTTCACCTCACGGGACTTTATTTACCTTCACTTTGAGAGACCTTTTGAGTGATATCATGGCTGTGTTCACCATTCATTGATATTGATTTTCCAGTTGTTTTCCTGATTGAAAACTTTTTGCACAATTTATGCGCTACATTTTCTCTCACATTGTTCCTTTGTTGTTGTCACTTCGTATGTAGCTGCTCCTCACCATATATTTTTAGATTTAGCGCAGTGTATATTTATATATTCTTTGGCACCTGATTTTTGACATATTAACTCTTACAGGAGAGAATTTCCCTTCCTAGGGGTAGATTTCATCTCACTTCCTGTTGTCTCCTTCCGTTTGCAAGTAGGAGTCGTTTGTAAGTTAGATGTTTGAAAGTAGGGTCCTGCCCTATATACTCAGCAGAAATTTGGGCCTTAGGTGTTGCTGTGGCCACAACACTGTAAGCCCTCACAGGGCCCTGCTGTGAAATATTAGATCAAGAATTGTAATTACATGCCCCTGTTGAACAGGAGCTGAAAAATTAGGCCTTAGGCACTGGTGCTGGTGCCACAACACTGCAACCCCTCACAGACACTCTAGTTGGAACGCAGGAACGAGCCCTGCTGCAAAGTATTGCATCAAAAATTGTAATTACACGCCCCTGTTAGACAGGGGCAGAAAAATTGGGCCTTAGGCACTGGTGCTGGTGCCACAACACTGCAACCCCTCACAGACACTCTAGTTGGAACGCAGGAACGAGCCCTGCTGCAAAGTATTGCATCAAAAATTGTAATTACACGCCCCTGTTAGACAGGGGCAGAAAAATTGGGCCTTAGGCACTGGTGCTGGTGCCACAACACTGCAACCCCTCACAGACACTCTAGTTGGAATGCAGGAACGAGCCCTGCTGCAAAGTATTACATCAAAAATTGTAATTACACGCCCCTGTTAAACAGGGGCTGAAAAATTGTGCCTTAGGCACTGGTGGTGGTGCCCAGAACCAAAAATGTTCTTACAAGCTATCAGCGTGATGATTGAGGAGGAAGAGGATAATTACTCAGGGATAGTCACTCAGCATCAGCATAGGCAGTCTTTGAAGGGATCTGAGATTTCAAAAAAAATTATTCGGTTACATCTGCATCAGGTGCTTGGTAGCTGGTGGTGATCCAAGACTGATTCATTTTTATGAAGGTCAGCCGATCGACCGAGTCGGTGGACAGACGCACCCTGTGATCGGTTACCACGCCTCCAGCAGCACTGAATGTGCGTTCCGAAAGAACGCTGGATGCAGGACAGGCCAGTAGCTCAATTGCATACTGTGCAAGCTCTGGCCAGTGATCCATCCTCAAGACCCAGTAACCCAGAGGATTTTCGGTGGGAAAGGTGTCCAAGTCTGATCTTGCCCCTAGGTATTCCTGCACCATGTAAAACAGACACTGGCGATGGTTGCTGGAACCGATCATACTTTGGGGCTGCGGACCAAAAAATTGTCTGAACGCATCGGTCAGACGGCCACCTTCTCCACCGCTCCTTCTTTGACTGACCGAAGCCTCAGCAACACGTTGTCCAGAAACAGGAGTTTGTAACCTCCCAGTCTCTGGGAACGCGTTGCACAGACCTTTCTGCAAGGCCTCCCGAAGATGTTTCATCCTCTGCTCCCTCTGCGATGGCAAGATAAGGTCCGCAACCTTACCCTTGTAACGTGGATCAAGGAGGGTTGCCAGCCAGTATTGGTCCTTCTCCTTGATACCACGAATACGAGGATCCTTACGCAGGCTTTGCAGGATCAGGGAGGCCATGCAGCGTAGGTTTGCTGAGGCATTCGGTCCGGAGTCCTCTGGGTCACTAAGGACAACAACGTCCGCAGCCACCTCCTCCCAGCCACGTACAAGTCCATGTGTTCCTTGGGACTGATCCCTTAAAGACTGCTGCTGATGCTGAGTGCCAGGCTCCACCTCCATACTGACACAATCTTCCTCCTCCTCCTCCTCCTCCTCTTCCTGTGTGATCGGCGGGCACGCAGGAACACTGTCTGGATAAAGGGGGCCTTGAGAGCTAAGGAATTCCTCCTCTTCCTGCCTCTGTTCTGCCTCAAGTGCCCTGTCCATTATTCCACGCAGCGTGTGCTCCAACAGGTGGACAAGGGAGACAGTGTCACTGATGCATGCACTGTCAGTCCTCACCATCCTCGTGGCCTCCTCGAATGGTGACAGGACAGTGCATGCATCCCTGATCATGGCCCACTGGCGTGGGGAAAAAAAACCAAGCTCCCCTGACCCTGTCCTGGTGCCATAGTCGCACAGGTACTCATTGATGGCCCTCTGCTGCGTGTGCAGCCGCTGCAGCATGGCCAACGTTGAGTTCCACCTGGTGGGCATGTCACAGATTAGGCGGTTCTTGGGCAGGTTAAACTCCTTTTGGAGGTCCGTCAGCCGAGCACTGGCATTATATGACCGGCGGAAATGCACACAGACTTTCCTGGCCTGCCTCAGGACATCCTGTAAGCCCGGGTACCTGCCCAAGAACCGCTGCACCACCAAGTTAAGGACGTGAGCCAAACAGGGCACATGGGTCATTTGTCCCTGTCGGAGGGCAGAGAGGAGGTTGGTGCCATTGTCGCAAACCACCATTCCTGCCTTAAGTTGGCGTGGCGTCAACCACCTCTGAACCTGCCCCTGCAGAGCTGACAGAACCTCTGCCCCAGTGTGGCTCCTGTCCCCCAAGCACACCAGCTCAAGCACCGCATGGCATCTTTTGGCCTGCGTACTTGCGTAGCCCCTTGAACGCCTACGGAGCACCGCTGGTTCCGAGGAAGAGGCCATGGAGGAAGAAGAAGAGGAGGGGGTGGAGGAGAGAGGTGTGTCACAATCAGCATTTTGGAGGCGTGGTGGCGGAACAACCTCCAACACTACCGCACCTTGTCCTGCATCCTTCCCAGCTGCCAGCAGAGTCACCCAATGCGCCGTGAAACTTAGGTAACGTCCCTGTCCATGCCTGCTGGACCATGAGTCAGCGGTAATATGCACCTTACCGCTGACCGCCCTGTCCAGCGAGGCATGGACATTGCCTTCCACATGCCGGTAGAGAGCCGGAATCGCCTTCCGTGAGAAAAAGTGGCGTTTGGGTACCTGCCACTGAGGAACCGCACATTCCACAAACTCACGGAAGGGGGCAGAGTCTACCAACTGAAAAGGCAGCAGTTGAAGTGCTAGCAATTTTGCCAAGCTAGCATTCAACCGCTGGGCATGTGGATGGTTGGGAGCAAACTTCTTTCGGCGGTGCAGCAGCTGGGGCAGGGAAATTTGCCTGGTACAATCTGACGTCGGTGTACCAAAAGCAGATTGCCCACAAGTACTTGGCTGTGACACACCTAATTCTACACCTTCATTCCTCTCACTGCAGGTCTCAGAGAGGACTGAAGGTCTAGTGGGGTTGGAAATCTCAGCTGATGAGGAGCAAGGAGAGATCCTCTTTGTTCTTTGGTGTGGGTCTTTTAGATACGCTTGCCAACGAACTGCATGGCAGGTCAACATATGTCTGGTCAAGCATGTGGTACCCAAGCGGGAGATGTTTTGGCCACGCGAGATACGCTTGAGACATATGTTGCAAAAAGCAGCGGTGCGATCTGATGCACTCGTCTCAAAAAAGGCCCACACCAAAGAACTTTTTGAATAACGCGCAGAGACTGCAGCGCCCTGCACATGTGGAGCTTTGGGGTGTGATGCAGTCAATGTGCTGCCCTTAGGCTGGCCCCTGGAGGGCATCCTGCCTCGTTGGTGATGTGCCGCCTCCTCCTCCTCCTCCTCCTCCTCCTCTCTCCTATCAGGCACCCACGTTGAGTCAGTGACCTCATCATCCCCTCCCTCCTCATCACTGGAGCAAACCTGGCAGTATGCTGCAGCAGGGGGAGCATGACTGCCAGATTGCTGTCCTTCTTGGGCACCCCCTCTGTCCGTGCTCATGTTACTGCCTTCATCGAGCTCAGTATCATCATCAGAGCCTTCCAAACGCTGGGCATCCTCCTGGAGCATGTACCCAACACTGTGGTCAAACAGTTCGAGGGAATCCTCATGAGGACATGGTGGAGCTAGGGAAGGAGTCACTGATGACATTGAGCTGAGGGAAGAGGCCGCTGCTTTGCCAGACAAAGCACCCTGGGCATGGGTGAGAGAGGATGAGGAGGATGAGGACGGCTTGGTCATCCACTCGACCAAGTCTTCCGCATGTTGCGGCTCAACACGGCCAGCTGCCGAAAAAAAGGCCAAGCGTGTCCCATGGCCACGTGCTGATGAGGATGCACCGTCTCCACGACCAGCACTAGACACAGAGCCTGCTTGCCCTCTCTTATTGGCTTGTGACTGTCTGCCTCTCCTTATTGGCCTTCCAGACATACTAATGGCCTGTAGCTGCACTAAGCTGGGATAGAACACCTGTAATTTTCTTCAGGTAGCTTTATATACTGTAACCAGACAAGCCTGCCTGTCAGTAGGAAGATAACAGGAACGGATCTAGCTGAACACTGTGAGCAGGACGCACTGCACTAAATGTAAATAGCAGGAACGGATCTAGCTGAACACTGTGAGCAGGACGCACTGCACTAAATGTAAATAGCAGGAACGGATCTAGCTGAACACTGTGAGCAGGACGCACTGCACTAAATGTAAATAGTCTAGAAGATAACAGGAACGGATCTAGCTGAACACTGTGAGCAGGACGCACTGCACTAAATGTAAATAGCAGGAACGGATCTAGCTGAACACTGTGAGCAGGACGCACTGCACTAAATGTAAATAACAGGAACGGATCTAGCTGAACACTGTGAGCAGGACACACTGCACTAAATGTAAATAGCAGGAACGGATCTAGCTGAACACTGTGAGCAGGACGCACTGCACTAAATGTAAATTGCAGGAACGGATCTAGCTGAACACTGTGAGCAGGACGCACTGCACTAAATGTAAATAGCAGGAACGGATCTAGCTGAACACTGTGAGCAGGACGCACTGCACTAAATGTAAATAGTCTAGAAGATAACAGGAACGGATCTAGCTGAACACTGTGAGCAGGACGCACTGCACTAAATGTAAATAGCAGGAACGGATCTAGCTGAACACTGTGAGCAGGACGCACTGCACTAAATGTAAATAACAGGAACGAAACTAGCTGAACACTGTGAGCAGGACGCACTGCACTAAATGTAAATAACAGGAACGGATCTAGCTGAACACTGTGAGCAGGACGCACTGCACTAAATGTAAATAGCAGGAACGGATCTAGCTGAACACTGTGAGCAGGACGCACTGCACTAAATGTAAATAGCAGGAACGGATCTAGCTGAACACTGTGAGCAGGACGCACTGCACTAAATGTAAATAGTAGGAACGGATCTAGCTGAACACTGTGAGCAGGACGCACTGCACTAAATGTAAATAGTCTAGAAGATAACAGGAACGGATCTAGCTGAACACTGTGAGCAGGACGCACTGCACTAAATGTAAATAGCAGGAACGGATCTAGCTGAACACTGTGAGCAGGACGCACTGCACTAAATGTAAATAACAGGAACGGATCTAGCTGAACACTGTGAGCAGGACGCACTGCACTAAATGTAAATAGCAGGAACGGATCTAGCTGAACACTGTGAGCAGGACGCACTGCACTAAATGTAAATAGCAGGAACGGATCTAGCTGAACACTGTGAGCAGGACGCACTGCACTAAATGTAAATAGTAGGAACGGATCTAGCTGAACACTGTGAGCAGGACGCACTGCACTAAATGTAAATAGTCTAGAAGATAACAGGAACGGATCTAGCTGAACACTGTGAGCAGGACGCACTGCACTAAATGTAAATAGCAGGAACGGATCTAGCTGAACACTGTGAGCAGGACGCACTGCACTAAATGTAAATAACAGGAACGGATCTAGCTGAACACTGTGAGCAGGACGCACTGCACTAAATGTAAATAGCAGGAACGGATCTAGCTGAACACTGTGAGCAGGACGCACTGCACTAAATGTAAATTGCAGGAACGGATCTAGCTGAACACTGTGAGCAGGACGCACTGCACTAAATGTAAATAGCAGGAACGGATCTAGCTGAACACTGTGAGCAGGACGCACTGCACTAAATGTAAATAGTCTAGAAGATAACAGGAACGGATCTAGCTGAACACTGTGAGCAGGACGCACTGCACTAAATGTAAATAGCAGGAACGGATCTAGCTGAACACTGTGAGCAGGACGCACTGCACTAAATGTAAATAGTCTAGAAGATAACAGGAACGGATCTAGCTGAACACTGTGAGCAGGACGCACTGCACTAAATGTAAATAGCAGGAACGGATCTAGCTGAACACTGTGAGCAGGACGCACTGCACTAAATGTAAATAACAGGAACGGATCTAGCTGAACACTGTGAGCAGGACGCACTGCACTAAATGTAAATAGCAGGAACGGATCTAGCTGAACACTGTGAGCAGGACGCACTGCACTAAATGTAAATTGCAGGAACGGATCTAGCTGAACACTGTGAGCAGGACGCACTGCACTAAATGTAAATTGCAGGAACGGATCTAGCTGAACACTGTGAGCAGGACGCACTGCACTAAATGTAAATAGTCTAGAAGATAACAGGAACGGATCTAGCTGAACACTGTGAGCAGGACGCACTGCACTAAATGTAAATAGCAGGAACGGATCTAGCTGAACACTGTGAGCAGGACGCACTGCACTAAATGTAAATAACAGGAACGGATCTAGCTGAACACTGTGAGCAGGACGCACTGCACTAAATGTAAATAGCAGGAACGGATCTAGCTGAACACTGTGAGCAGGACGCACTGCACTAAATGTAAATTGCAGGAACGGATCTAGCTGAACACTGTGAGCAGGACGCACTGCACTAAATGTAAATTGCAGGAACAGATCTAGCTGAACACTGTGAGCAGGACGCACTGCACTAAATGTAAATAGCAGGAACGGATCTAGCTGAACACTGTGAGCAGGACGCACTGCACTAAATGTAAATAGCAGGAATGGATCTAGCTGAACACTGTGAGCAGGACGCACTGCACTAAATGTAAATAGTCTAGATAGAAGATAACAGGAACGGATCTAGCTAAACTGAATACAGTGTATATATATATATGCAACACCTGGGATGCATATATATACACAATACACTGTAAGTGCAGCTAACTGACTGACTGTTCTGCCTAATCCAGGGGTGTCCAATCTTTTTTCCAAGAGGGCCAGATTTGATGAATAGAACATGCTTGAGGGCCGACCATTTTGCCTGACATTCTTAAACCATTAAAATTTGGTCTAAGTGTGTCCATCCGAGCACTAATACACGGCCCAACAAGAATTCTCTTGCCTTTGTGCTGTGTGTGGTGAATAGATGAGCTTGGGCGTGTTATTTGGATATACCGGATTTAATCTGCTTATAACATGCACCTTCACTTTAAAAATGAAGTTTCAGGAAAAAAAATCTTAAATTTTAAATAAAGAACTGTGAAGCAAAATAAGGGTCAGTGCCCATCAATGCAGCCTAATCAGTGCCCATCTGCGGCCCCCACTCCATTGCCATGAATGTGGCCCCCACTGTATTGACATGAATGCAGCCCCCACCGTATTGACATGAATGCAGCCCCCACCGTATTGACATGAATGCAGCCCCCACCGTATTGACATGAATGCAGCCCCCACCGTATTGACATGAATGCAGCCCCCACCGTATTGACATGAATGCAGCCCCCACCACATTAACATGAATGCAGCCCCCACCACATTAACATGAATGCAGCCCCCACCGTATTGACATGAATGCAGCCCCCACCGTATTGACATGAATGCAGCCCCCACCACATTCACATGAATGCAGCCCCCACCACATTCACATGAATGCAGCCCCCACCGTATTGACATGAATGCAGCCCCCACCGTATTGACATGAATGCAGCCCCCACCACATTGACATGAATGCAGCCCCCACCGTATTGACATGAATGCAGCCCCCACCGTATTGACATGAATGCAGCCCCCACCGTATTGACATGAATGCAGCCCCCACCGTATTGACATGAATGCAGCCCCCACCGTATTGACATGAATGCAGCCCCCACCGTATTGACATGAATGCAGCCCCCACCGTATTGACATGAATGCAGCCCCCACCGTATTGACATGAATGCAGCCCCCACCACATTCACATGAATGCAGCCCCCACCGTATTGACATGAATGCAGCCCCCACCGTATTGACATGAATGCAGCCCCCACCGTATTGACATGAATGCAGCCCCCACCGTATTGACATGAATGCAGCCCCCACCGTATTGACATGAATGCAGCCCCCACCACATTCACATGAATGCAGCCCCCACCGTATTGACATGAATGCAGCCCCCACCGTATTGACATGAATGCAGCCCCCACCGTATTGACATGAATGCAGCCCCCACCACATTCACATGAATGCAGCCCCCACCACATTCACATGAATGCAGCCCCCACCACATTCACATGAATGCAGCCCCCACATTGACATGAATGCAGCCCCCACCACATTGACATAAATACGGCAGCCCCCACCACATTGACATGAATGCAGACTCACCATTGCTGTCAGTGCAGCCTGATTCATGTCCATCTGCAGCCTTGGAGGAGACAGGGAGGGGGCGGGACGAGCGCCAACAGATATACAGGAGAAATTCCTGTTTACACGGCGGCCTCTTTAATTGAAAGTCCCGCCTCCTATGATGGACAAAACAATTGTCCAATGGCAACGCAGGAGACGGGACTTCCTTTTACACAGGACGCCGTGTAAACAGGAAATTCTCCTGTATCCTGTACGGCGCTTGTCCCGCCCCCTCCAAGGCAGCCAGCATATCTATCTTTTATGGCCCCCGGCGCTCGGGGATTCGTTGGGGGCCACAAAAGATATATATGTCAAAATTACCAGGCGGGCCGTCCGAAACCGGACCGCGGGCCGCGATTGGCCCGCGGGCCGGACTTTGGACATGCCTGGCCTAATCTATCTAACTCAAATCAAATGACACTGTCTCTCTCTCTCTCTATCTCTTAGCACACCGGAACACACACTACACAGGGCCGCCGTGCAGGCGGCCTTATATAGTGTGGGGCGTGTACTAAATCCCCTGAGCCATAATTGGCCAAAGCCACCCTGGCTTTGGCCAATTACAGCTCTCTCTACTGACGGCGCTGTGATTGGCCAAGCATGCGGGTCATAGTGCATGCTTGGCCAATCATCAGCCAGCAATGCACTGCGATGCCGCAGTGAATTATGGGCCGTGACGCGCCACACGAATTTGGCGCGAACGGCCCATATCGTTCGCAATTCGGCGAACGACCGAACAGCCGATGTTCGAGTCGAACATGGGTTCGACTCGAACACGAAGCTCATCCCTAATCAACATCAAGGATGCTTATCTCCATGTGCAGATTTTCCCCGCTCACCAGAAATTTCTACACTTCAAGGTAGAAAATCTTAATTTTCAATTTGTAGCTCTGCCTTTCGGTCTAGCTACTGCACCTCAAGTGTTTACAAAGGTCCTGGCTCCTCCTTTAGCCAGGTTAAGGGCTCAAGGTATACGATACTAGCCTACTTAGGCGATCTACTCTTGATAGATCAGTCGGTAGCCCACTTAAACCAAAGTTTGGTCACCGCAGTCAGCTACCTGGAATACCTAGGTTGGATTCTCAACCAAGAGAAATCCTCCTTAAAACTATTAAGGAGATTGCAGTACTTGGGGATGATCATAGATACAGTTCAGAAGAAGTTGTTTTTGCCCCAGGAAAGGATCGGTTCAGTAAAGGAACTGATTCAGTTGGTAAAAACAAAGGAGAACCCTTCTATTCGACTTTGCATGAAGATGGTGGCTTCTTTCGAGGCTGTTCCTTATGCACAGTTTCTTCAAGACTGCTGCAAACAAGTATCCTATCAACTTGGAACAAGAAGGTCCAAGCTCTGGACTTCCCAATGCGTTTATCCCCCAAAGTGCGTCAGAACCTCAATTGGTGGTTGATATCCAAGAATCTTTAAAAGAGGAGAATCCTTTCTATCAGTTACCTGAAAGGTGGTAACAACAGATGCCAGCCTTCTGGGCTGGGAAGTAGTCCTGGAAGAAGTGCCTGTCCAAGGGAAATGGTCCAAATCAGAGTTACCTTGCCCATCAATATTCTAGGGATTTGGGCAGTACACCTGGCCCCAGAGGCCTGGACGTTCAGACTACGGAATTGTCCTGTCAGGATCCAATCCCACAATGCCACAGCAGTGACCTATATCGTGAAGTTGTGCGGCCCAGAGAGAGGTGAATCATACTCTATCTTGGGCAGAAAACAACATTCCTTGCCTATCAGCAATTTTCATTCCAGGGATAGAAAATTGGCAGGCGGACGACTTGAGTCGCTGACAATTGTTCCCAGGAGAATGGTCCCTTCACCCCAACATCTTTCTGTCAATATGTCAAAGATGGGGAGTTCCAGACGTGGATCTGTTTGCATCCAGGTTTAACAACAAGATCGACAACTTGTGTCAAGGACAAGGGACCCGATGGCATACGGCACAGATGCCTTGGTTTTTCCATGGGATCAGTTTTCACTGATCTATGCGTTCCCTCCTGTTCTGCTGCTTCCGCGCCTTCTTCGCAGGATCAAGCAGGAAGGGAAGGAGGTAATTTTTGTGGCCCCAGCATGGCCCAGGAGATCTTGGTTTGCCAAGATTGTAAAGATGGCGGTAGCGGACCCTACCACTGTGGCCAGAGCTTCTCTCGCAAGGTCCGGTATTCCATCCTACCTTACAAACGCTAAATTTAATGGTTTGGCTATTGAGACCCACATTCTGAAAGACTGTGGGCTGTCAGCTTCAGTCGTTTCTACTTTGGTTAATGCTAGGAAAACGACTTCCAGAGTCATATACTATAGAGTCTGGAAGGCATATGTCTCCTGGTGTGAATCCAGGGGTTGGCACATCCTAAATTCCTACCGAAGGTAGTGGCAGGTTTTCATTTAAACCAGTATATTGTTCTGCCTTCATTTTTTCCAGAACCTTGTTCTATGGAAGAGAGATCACTACATTCTCTTGATGTGGTGAGAGTGGTCAAGGTCTATTTGAAAGTGACTTCTCAGATTTGTAAAACAGATGTTTTGTTTGTGTTGCCAGACGGTCCTAAAAGAGGACAGGCAGCGTAGAAATCTACTATTTCTAAATGGATTCGTCAAGTGATTGTTCAAGCTTATGATTTAAAGAGGAAAATTTCTCCTTTTCATATTAAAGCGCACTCCACCATGGCTGTTAGTGCTTCTCGGGCAGTGCATCACCAAGCCTCCATGACTCAGATCTGCAAGGCCGCAACTTGGTCTTCAGTCCATACATTTACCAGATTCTATCAAGTAGATGTAAAAGGTCATGAGGATATCGCCTTTGGGCGCAGTGTACTGCAGGCTGCAGTATGAGTCCTCTAGTCTCTTGGTGCCCTACTTTTTGTTGTGCCTCCCTCCCTTCAGTTGGCATTGCTATGGGACATCCCACATAGTAACTACTATGGCTCTGTGTCCCGTGATGTACGATAAGAAAATAGGATTTTTATAACAGCTTACCTTTCTTTGAAGTACATCACTGGACACAAAGGTCCCTCCCTTCTTGGTATACACGTGTATTGCTTTGCTACAAAATTGAGGTACTCCCAGTAGTGGGAGGGGTTATATAGGGAGTGCACTTTTTGTCTTAGGGCGTGCCAGTGTCCATCACCTGAAGGTGGCCTATAACCCACATAGTAACAACTATGGCTCTGTGTCCCGTGATGTACTTCAAAGAAAAGGATTTTACAGGTAAACTGTTATAAAAATCCTGTTATGCTTGGGGGGAAGAAAATTCTGATTTTAACACGTGTGTGAAAATTTTCACAATTGTCCTGCAGGTGGTTGAACATAGTCATGGCTGCTGAAGGTACCGCCCCCATGTAATTCTGGAATAGAGATAGACCCTTGAACATCCTTTCTCTGATCTCCCCTCTGCTGCACGAACACAGATGCGGTATTTATTACATCATTTCTGGGTTCATTTGTCACTTTCCCTGGCCAAAATCTGCACTCCATTAGCTTCAGAGAAGGGCAGGGGGGTCATCTAGGTCAGTGCCAGGGTTCGTGTTTGGGTCAGGGTCAAAGGTCAGGGTCAAAGGTCAGGGTCAAAGGTCAGGGTCAGGATTAGGGATGAGCTTCGAGTTCGAGTTGAACTCATGTTCGACTCGAACATTGGCTGTTTGCAAGTTCGCCGAACAGCGAACAATTTGGGGTGTTCGCGGCAATTTCGAATGCCGCAGAACACCCTTTAAGTCTATGGGAGAAATCAAAAGTGCTAATTTTAAAGGCTTATATGCAAGTTATTGTCATAAAAAGTGTTTGGGGACCTGGGTCCTGCCCCAGGGGACATGGATCAATGCAAAAAAAAGTTTTAAAAACGGCCGTTTTTTCAGGAGCAGTGATTTTAATAATGCTTAAAGTGAAACAATAAAAGTGTAATATCCCTTTAAATTTCGTAGCTGGGGGGTGTCTATAGTATTCCTGTAAAGGGGCGCATGTTTCCTGTGTTTAGAACAGTCTGACAGCAAAATTACATTTCGAAGGAAAAAACCCATTTAAAACTCCTCGCGGCTATTGCATTGCCGACAATACACATAGAAGTTCATTGATAAAAACGGAATGGGAATTCCCCACAGGGGAACCCCGAACCAAAATTAAAAAAAAAAAGACGTGGGAGTCCACCTAAATTCCATACCAGGCCCTTCAGGTCCTGGGGGGCCGGGATCTGGGGGTCCCCTTGTTAAAGGGGGCTTCCAGATTCCGATAAGCCCCCCGCCCGCAGACCCCCACAACCACCGGCCAGGGTTGTGGGGATGAGGCCCTTGTCCTCATCAACATGGGGACAAGGTGTTTTGGGGGGCTACCCCAAAGCACCCTCCCAATGTTGAGGGCATGTGGCCTGGTAAGGTTCAGGAGGGGGGGCCGCACTCTCATCCCCCCCCTCTTTTCCTGCGGCCTGCCAGGTTGCGTGCTTGGATAAGGGTCTGGTATGGATTCTTGGGGGGACCCCACGCCGTTTTTTTTTAAAATTTTGGCCGGGGTTCCCCTTAATATCCATACCAGACCTGGAGGGCCTGGTATGGAATTTAGGGGGACTCCCACAACATTATTTTTTAAATTTTGGTTCGGGGTTCCTCTTAATATCCATACCAGACCTGAAGGGCCTGGTATGGAATTTAGGGGGACTCCCACGTCATTTTTTTAAAAAAATTTTGGTTCAGGGTTCCCCTGTGGGGAATTCCCATGCCGTTTTTTGGGGAAAACATTTTTTTTTTACTCACTTTTGTGAGATACTGTGTATATGTATATATATATATATATATATATATATATATATATATATATATATATAATAAAACAAATATTTCCCTATGACCATCAGCTACATCTAGTGACCATAATGCAGTATTTTCCTGTCTCACTTTGCTATTACAAATGAAAAAAATTCAACCTGGAAAGAAAATAGTCTTATATCATTGGTTTTTGCCCGCCCCCCCCCATTCACATAGGATGAATGTACATGCAGTGTCGCCGGACATATAGCTCTGCTTTTTTAGAAATACGCCCCTTATTGTCAAATCATATTTGGTAAAAATCTGCCCCAGTTCCTTCACTTAGCAGCATAAGGTGCATACGGCTTTCACTTCCTCTCTAGGACTCATGTGTTGCAGTGCAGGATTTTCTTCCCTGCTACAGCTGTCTGCAGTAATCCCACCCCTGGTGTCTGACTGACAGGTATTGTGGCCAATCATATGCTGGCCAAAGAGATGGCAGCAAGGTTAGTAGAATGAATGGCAGTTAAAGGACAAGAGTAATGGAATCATATCACCAACATTAGTTCTTTACACAGGAAAATGTTACCTGTCATTTTTATGCAGTTTTCCATAAATGTTTTCACATCTTCCTTTTCTTCTTCTGATATTTCATGTTTGACACTGGAGAAACGTAGAAGAAGAACACAATGTTTACCATGTAAATGGATAACAAAAACCCCTTAACACTTATATGCATGTGTCTTTAGTTTGAGTGAAAAGTATATATTTAGTAAGATTTTTTATTTTTTTTTAAATCGGTGCCTGACCTCATAAATGGAAGAATGGTCAAACATTCCCATGTTTGACCATTCTTCCATTTATGAGGTCAGCCTCCGATGTTGGACAAGAGGTATCCACGCTAAGGTCCCTTTCACAATGGGGCGGTGGGGGCGTCGGCGGTAAAACGGCACTATTTTTAGCGCCGCTTTACCGTTGTTTTAGCGGCGGTATTAGGCCGCTAGCAGGGCAGTTTTAACCCCCGCGAGCGGCCGAAAAAGGGTTAAAACCGGCCACAAAGTGCCGCTTTAGCGGCGCTATGCCGGCGGTATAGCCGCGCTGCCCCATTGATTTCAATGGGCAGGAGCGGTGAAGGAGCGGTGTATACACCGCTCCAAAGATGCTGTTTGCACAAGTTTTTTTCCCTCCTGCCAGCGCACCGCCCCAGTGTGAAAGCCCTTGGGGCTTTCACACTGGAGACACAGCAGCGGCAGTTTTAGGTCAGTTTGCAGGCGCTATTTTTAGTGCAATAATGCCTGCAAACCGCCCCAGTGTGAAAGGGGCCTTATTCACCCCAAAGGTGTTCTATCGGGTTGAGGTCAGGACTCTGTGCAGGCGGCTCTAGGCTTTGTGAGGCCTTAGGCCAACTTAGACAGGAGGCTCCACTCACACTCATAAATGGAAAAATAATTAAAGCGATAAAAAAATTTATTGTATACATTGCTTATATTAAGAGCTTTAAAGTGCTGGTGTCAGTCCTTTCTATCTCAGTGCTGGTGTCAGTGCTCTCTATCTCTGTGCTCTCTAACTCAGTGCTGGTGTCAGTGCTCTCTATCTCGGTGCTGGTGTCAGTGCTCTCTATCTCATGGCTGGTGTCAGTGCTCTTTATCTTGGTGCTGGTGTCAGTGCTCTCTATATCGGTGCTGGTGTCAGTGCTCTCTATCTCGATGCTGGTGTCAGTGCTCTCTATCTCGGTGCTGGTGTCAGTGCTCTCTATCTCGGTGCTCTCTATTTCAGTGCTGGTGTTAGTGCTCTCTATCTCAGTGCTGGTATCAGTGCTCTCTATCTCAGTGCTGGTGTCAGTGCTCTCTATCTCCGTGCTGGTGTCATTGCTCTCTATCTCAGTGCTGGTGTCAGTGCTCTCTATCTCAGTGCTGGTGTCAGTGCTCTCTATCTCAGTGCTGGTGTCAGTGCTCTCTATCTCAGTGCTGGTGTCAGTGCTCTCTATCTCTGTGCTGGCGTCAGTGCTCTGTATCTTGGTGCTGGTGTCAGTGATTTCTATCTCAGTGCTGGTGTCAGTGCTCTCTATCTTGGTGCTCTCTATCTCAGTGCTCTCTTTCTCTGTACTGGTGTCAGCACTCTCTATCTCTGTGCTGGTGTCAGTGTTCTCTATCTCAGTGCTGGTGTTAGTGCTCTCTATCTCGGTGCCGGTGTCAGTGCTCTCTATCTTGGTGTTGGTGTCAGTGCTCTCTATCTCAGTGCTGGTATCAGTGCTCTCTATCTCAGTGCTGGTGTCAGTGCTCTCTATCTCAGTGCTGGTGTCAGTGCTCTCTATCTCAGTGCTGGTGTCAGTGCTCTCTATCTCAGTGCTCTCTATCTCAGTGCTGGTGTAAGTGCTCTCTATCTCAGTGCTGGAGTCAGTGCTCTCTATCTCAGTGCTCTCTATCTCGGTGCTGGCTTCAGTGCTCTCTATCTCAGTGCTGGTGTCAGTGCTCTCTATCTCAGTACTGGTGTCAGTGCTTTGTATCTTGGTGCTGGTGTCAGTGATTTCTATCTCAGTGCTGGTGTCAGTGCTCTCTATCTCAGTGCTGGTATCAGTGCTCTCTATCTCAGTGCTGGTATCAGTGCTCTCTATCTCAGTGCTGGTGTCAGTGCTCTCTATCTCTGTGCTGGTGTCAGTGCTCTCTATCTCAGTGCTGGTGTCAGTGCTCTCTATCTCAGTGCTGGTGTCAGTGCTCTCTATCTCAATGCTCTCTATTCCAGTGCTGGTGTCAGTGCTCTCTATCTCAGTGCTGGTGTCAGTGCTCTCTATCTCAGTGCTGGTGTCAGTGCTCTCTATCTCAATGCTCTCTATTTCAGTGCTGGTGTCAGTGATTTCTATCTCAGTGCTGGTGTCAGTGCTCTCTATCTTGGTGCTGGTGTCAGTGCTCTCTATCTTGGTGCTGGTGTCAGTGCTTTCTATCTCAGTGCTCTCTATCTTGGTACTGTGTCAGTGTGCTCTATCTCAGTGCTGGTTTCAGTGCTTTCTATCTCAGTGCTGGTGTCAATGCTTTCTATCTCAGTGCTCTCTATCTCAGTACTCTCTATGTCAGTGTTGGTGTCAGTGCTATCCATCTTGGTGCTGGTGTCATTGTTCTCTATCTCAGTGCTGGTGTTAGTGCTCTCTATCTCTGTGCTGAAGTCGATGCTTTCTATCTCAGTGCTTATGTCAGTGCTCTCTATCTCGGTGCTGGTGTCAGTGCTCTCTAACTCAGTGTTGGTGTCAGTGCTCTCTATCTTGGTGCTGGTGTCAGTGCTCTCTTTCTCTGTACTGGTGTCAGTGCTCTCTATCTCTGTGCTGGTGTCAGTGCTCTCTATCTCAGTGCTCTTTATCTCAGTGCTGGTGTCAGTGCTCTCTATCTTGGTGCTGTGTCAGTGCACTCTATCTCAGTGTTGGTGTCAGTGCTCTCTATCTCAGTGCTGGTGTCAGTGCTCTCTTTCTCTGTACTGGTGTCAGTGCTTTCTATCTCTGTGCTTTTGTCAGTGCTCTCTATCTCAGTGCTGGTGTCAGTGCTCTCTATCTCGGTGCCAGTGTCAGTGCTCTCTATCTTGGTGTTGGTGTCAGTGCTCTCTATCTCAGTGCTGGTGTCATCACTCTCTATCTCAGTGCTGGTGTCAGTGCTCTCCATCTCAGTGCTGGTGTCAGTGCTCTCCATCTCAGTGCTGGTGTCAGTGCTTTCTATCCCAGTGCTGGTGTCAGTGCTTTCTATCTCAATGCTGGTGTCAGTGCTCTCTATCTCAGTGCTCTCTATTTTTCAGTGCTGGTGTCAGTGCTCTCTATCTCGGTGCTAGTGTCAGTACTCTCTATCTCAGTTCTGGTGTCAGTGCTCTCTATCTCAATGCTGGTGTCAGTGGTCTCTATCTACTTGCTGGTGTCAGTGCTTTCTATCTCAATGCTGGTGTCAGTGCATTTTATCTCTCTGGATCACCTGCTGGTGGCACTGTGGTCCCCAGAGCTACAGGGCGTAGTTCAGGTGTTCACCAGAAGGTGTCTCCCAGCAGATCCCAGTAATTAGGCTCAACCAGATGCTGGCTGCTGGGAACGGTACACTATATTACCAAAAGTATTGGAACGCCTGCCTTTACACACACATGAACTTTAATGGCATCTCAGTCTTATGCCTCGTACACAGGATAGGATTTTCTCATGGAAAATGTGTGATAGGACCTTGTTGTCGGAAATTCCGACCGTGTGTGGGCTCCATCACACATTTTGCATAGGAATTTCTGACACACAAAGTTTGAGGGCTTGCTATAAAATTTTCCAACAACAAAATCCGTTGTCGGAATTTCCGATCGTGTGTATACAAATCCGACGCACAAAGTGCCACACATGCTCAGAATAAATTAAGAGACAAAAGCCATTGGCTACTGCCCCATTTACAGTCCCGACACACATGTTTTACGTCACCGCCTTCAGAACGATCGGATTTTCCGACAACTTTGTGTGACCGTGTGTATGCAAGACAAGTTTGAGCCAACATCCGTCGGAAAAAATCCTAGGATTTTGTTGTCGGAATGTCCGATCAATGTCCGACCGTGTGTACAGGGCATTAGTCTGTAGGGTTCAATATTGAGTTGGCCCACCCTTTGCAGCTATAACAGCTTCAACTCTTCTGGGAAGGCCGTCCACAAGGTTTAAGAGCGTGTCTATGGGAATGTTTGACCATTCTTCCAGAAGCGCATTTGTGAGGTCAGGAACTGATGTTGGATGAGAAGGCCTGGCTCGCAGTCTCCACTCTAATTCATACCAAAGGTGTTCTATTCTATGTATCTCTCTCATCCATGTCTTTATGGACCTTGCTTTGTGCACTGGTCTAAATAATTTTTTTGAGGGGGGATTTTGGTGTGGGCTGTTTTCAGGGGTTGGGCTTGGCCCCTTAGTTCCAGTGAAGGAAATACCAAGACATTTTGGACAATTTCATGCTCCCAACTTTGTGGGAAAAGTTTGGAGATGGCCCCTTCCTGTTCCAACATGACTGCACACCAGTGCACAAAGCAAGGTCCATAAAGACATGGATGAGTGAATTTGGGGTGGAGGAACTTGACTGGCCTGCACGGAGTCCTGACCTCAACCTGATAGAACATTTTTGGCATAATTTAGAGTCTAGACTTCTTGGCCAACATCGGTGCCTGACCTCATAATGGAAGAGTGGTCAAACATTCCCATAGTGGAGCATGCTTTGCTGGGGTTTTTTGCCTTCCTCTGGATCAACTGTGGATAAAGGATTGTGTATATGGGAATGTATTTGTTTTTTTGTTTTTTTGCTTGAACTAGATGGACTTGTGTCTTTTTTCAACCTGACTAACTATATAACTATGTAACTATATATACGTGATTCTGCACAGGTAGCAATATATCTGCTATAGGGTGGTCCTTAAATGGTTAATAAACTTCATTCTAACCATAATCAGTCTGATTCCAGCTTCCTAAGTATAGCTACACTGAACTGGTCATCCCTGCTGATGCTGGATACCTGCACTTGGTATCTCTAATGCTGGGTACACACGGGTGGACTTTTCGACGGACTTCCGACGGACTTTTGAAGGAACGGACTTGCCTACACACGATCACACCAAAGTCCGACGGATTCGTAAGGATTCGTACGTGATGACGTACGACCGGTCTAAAAAAGGAAGTTGATAGCCAGTAGCCAATAGCTGCCCTAGCGTGGGGTTTTGTCCATCGGGCTAGCATACAGACAAGCAAACTTTTCGACCGGACTTGAGTCAGTCGGAAAGATTTGAAACATGTTCCAAATCTAAAGTCCATCTGATTTTTGACCAAAAAGGTCTGCTGCAGGTCTGATGAAGCCCACACATGGTCAGATTGTCTGACGGATTCCTTCCGTCGGACCAGTCCGGTCGAAAAGTCCACCCGTGTGTACACGGCATTACACTATGTCAGGAAGTACTCTTGTTAGGGGTATCAACAAAAAAAATTAGAGAACAGAAATATACATGCTTAACAGTAATTAAAGAAAATAATGTTGACCCCAAACCATAAGATTTTCTTGTAAATACCAAAAAAAAAAACATGGTCACCTTCAGTTCTGAACATATCACCAGCAAACTTATCATTCGATCAGCCCACCATCTAATTCCTGGAAACCAATCTGCTCCAAGGATGCCTCATCTAACACAAGAATCACTTACCTGTACACAAAGATGGGGACAATAAAGTCTGAGAAATTTGGTTCCAATTCAGTATTTTCGATGGCCCCCATTATATCGCTGTAATTGTCTCTCCATTCAACTCTCTGTCCGATGGGGATGAAGTTTCCTGGAATTGACAAGGCACAGAGAATGCATCACACCAGAAATCTAGAGTCCAAGAATATTTTTTCCATTTAAATAGTTCAAACTAAATTTGCATGTTTGGGCAATGCGTTTCAGGGGCGGGGCTAAGAGGGGGCTAATTTAGGAGGGCAGATACTTCCCTTAAAAAAAAATCTGACAGGGGCGTGTCTGGCCAGCGAGGAAGATGGCTGCCTGCTAGCTGAGCTCCTGCTCCAAACCACTGACAAGCTACGATACCCAGGGACAGAGGAACTCCCAGCGACTACCTATGGCTTCCCTGGAAGATGCAGCACTAGGAGCTATCCGCAAAAGGGGGCTCACAGCGCCTAGCCCCACAGGAACTGACAGATTATTACCCCACCACGAACTGACGGGTGTACCAAGATGGCACCGGAGCACACATGCGGCCTCCCGAGGAAGGAGAGCACTCCTCAGACTCCGACAGATCATCCACTTCGGTATGTACGGCCATACACTGTGCAAACACAGGTCTGTGCACACCTATGCAGGGGACACTGACATCTCTCCCCCTGACAGCCCATCTACCTGCAGTCCATCTAAATTTTAAAAAGCTAAAGGAGCCCAGCAAGCAGAGGATTCTGATATGGAATAGAATGCTGCAGAGCATTCCACCCAGACCCCTCTTGAGCACTTCCCTTCATCTTCTCAGCCTGTGTCAATGACTAATATGAAAGACATGCTGATTTCCCTGAGAGACTCCCTGCACATTGACATGGTGAATATGCTGAAACCTATCAAGGCTTCTGTGCATGATCTGCAGCAAAGAATGTCACACACAGAACACAAATTGGAGGATGCCTTCTCTGCTCACAATCATCTTGTGGATACATACACAGAACAACAAAATGACATACAAAGAATAGCGGCTAAACTGGCGGATATGGAAGATCGCTCACGCAGGAACAATATTTAATTCCCCGACATTCCAGAGTCCATTTCTTCCGCTGATTTGACAGGCTACATACGCCAATTGCTACGCTTACTAGTGCCCAATGTAACCGATATAGAACTGATAATAGACAGAGTGCTGTCAGGGCTGGGCTTAGCCATTCCTTCTCAAAGCTCAGCTGTCGGCTAATTGCCAGCTCCTTTCTCTCCACAGTGACTCACCTGTTGATGATATCCTGCTCATCAGTCCTGCCTACTTAAGCCATCCAGCCCAGATGATCTCTGCCTATGCCTTGGTCACATCCCTAGAAAACAATAGTTTTGGAAAGGAACCAAAATTGGAGCTTTTCCGGAGATCACTGCCACATCCCATATAAGGAAAGGAACCAGAGGAAGAGATGTGCCCCGAAGGGGATAATATGGGCAGTGTATCGCCGGAAAATAAAGAAGTGGTGCAGAGGTCAAGTACACAAGTGTATTTAAAATTTAATACAAAGGTTTTTATTAATTACAAAGTATACAAAAATATCTATGATATAAAATCAGAGAAGTGGAAGATACAATGAACAATATAATCAAACTGCTAAGGTGCTGTAATACGTCATCCCAGCAAATTCCGATATTGGCCTACTGGGGTGAGGGTACGGCAATACGTGATACTCTACATGTTTCGGAATACAGAGAGACTCAATTCCCTCTGTAATGTGTATTTCCTTCTTCAGTAGTTTCAGGGGAGCAGTTTTGATAAAATTTCTAAGGAAAAGAAAGAGGATATATATATATGGGTATGTAGCAGTAATTGTATTTAGCACCAACATAGAATATAAAAAAAATTATATCTCTGAGTATAGGAGACTGTTATATTCCAAGCAAGGCATACAGGCAGGGCAAAATCTCAATCTGAACAAGCATAAATGTGTAAGTGTACTCGCAGAACATTTGTCTCTTCAACAAGGGCATTACACACATGTGTCACGAGAGATAGGCTCCCACATCCTTCAGTCCCAAGGATTGGATTTATTAGTCAAGAAATCCAGGCATTGAGTATAGTTGGGTGGATGGAATAAAGAAGGGAAAATCTAAAGTGCTTCACAAATTCTGGCCATGGTGATGATCCCCACAGAGGCGGCAAACCAGGGCTCACAAGAGCCACTAATACTGGGCGGACTGGACACACATCTACAAAATCAATAGGAAGAAATGAGGAGTATGCATCTATGGTTGAAGACATTAAGTTTGTAGGATTTTATACAAGAAGTTTTACTTTCAAAGCCTGTGCCATAAAATGAGGAGATGTATAAGAGAGGTAATCCATAGATGTTTATAAATATGGTCGAGATTGCATACCTGGTCTTTGATGTTACACAATATCAGTGTGAGCTGCATGGAAAGCACGATCCTCTCAGCTGTGTGACAGAGGAGGGTGTGCAGAGAGTCAGTGTTAAGTACCCTGTATGGTGTGGGGTGTGGGGTTTGTAAGCCAATTGTTGACTCTGAGGGCGGGGTGAGCTCAGATGGTAATAGTATGGTTAATTAGGAAGTAAGCCAGAGCGTACTATGCAGGAGAGGCAACAGCTGTGTGTACAAACAAACTAGCGTCCGCCCATTGTGATTCTTCGGCCTGAGCGGCGCCCGACATCAGCGCGTCCACAGGCGCGATGATGTCCCCCGTCGACGGAGGCCGCCGACACGGAAGAGAAGCAGCCTGGTATGGTAAGAATGGAAGGATACCGAGTGCGCACGCGCGAGGCAAAACGTCGGGCGCGTGCGCATCAGTGCTACTGAAGGGATGCCTCTGTCCCCGGGGGACGGATGCAGAGGCCTTTCCGTGTCGGGGAGCACCGGCGAGCCATCCCAGTGAGGATCTCTGCCAAGGCCACAGGAGTCAATTTAGTTGGTATATCAATTAATAAGCTTGGTTTCAAAAAGACTAAATCAATCCATTTGGGACTGTCTGGATATGGGGGTTCCCTCTTTGCAGTACAGTACTTAAACATCCCTGGAAATAAAACACAAACATATGTAAGTTTACAGAGTATTAGGGTACAAGTGTACATTGCAATTTTTTTGTAAAACAAATGGATTAGATGACAATTATGGTGAGCACATTATATTTGTTACTTCTCCCCTTGGTCACGGGGGTATTGAGCTATATTCAAGGAAAACAACAATATAGACCCAAAAATTCAAATTGGTATGGAACATGATAAAGATAACAATAAGGAATAAAAATAAATTAAATTAAAATCCTAAGACCACAAGTTCTTACAGAGGCCTGACATAAGAGACATTTGCCAAATGTCAAAGATATTAGGACAGAGAAGCGGAAATTGGTGAATAAGCACACGAGACGAAAAACAATAAATAACCGGATAGGAACAGGAAGTGAAGCAGAATAACTTAAAGTGGGGTTCCACCCAAAAAACAAAACTACCTGTAAAAATTCTAAAAAAAAACCACAAAAAAACATTTGGATATTTTTTTTTTTCACTTACCTCTAAATGCCTGTTGCTAGGTGGTCCCTCGTAGTCTGCCTGTCCCTTAGCCTGGGCTGGTGACATCACTTCCTCCTCGGCACAGGAAGGGCTCCGCTCTGCTCCCTCCCTCCTGTCAATCATCTGGGACCCATTACAGGTCCCAGGTGATTGAGCGGCCAATCACGGCGCACGGCGACGCTCGCGCATGCGCAGTGGGTGCCAGGCTGTGAAGCCACAGCCCGGCGCCCACAGTTGAAATGCCGGCGCCAACGAGCGGAGGGGGGAGACGAGCGGGGCTTCGATCCCCCGCACAGCTGGACCCAGGGACAGGTGAGTGTCCAATTAAAAGTCAGCAGCTGCAGTATTTGTAGCTGCTGACTTTTAATTTTTTTTTTTTGGGACGGCCCCCCTGGGTGGAACTCCTCTTTAATATGACAGGTAATTGTCCTACAGTTCCTTGTCATAGCCTCCTGTGGAAAAACCAGGAAGAAAGGGTTTTAGGTTAAAGGCCTCATTGGGGCCTGGCGGCATTGTCGCATTCAGATTGGATATCCAGCAAAGTTCCCGCTGTAGGAGAATCTTAATTAGATCTCCCCCGCGGGAACTTGGATGTATGCGATCCAGAATTAATACCGAGACTTTGGGAAATGTGCCACCATGTACCTGGGCCACATGTCTGCCTAGGGGGAGATCGGGGTCGGCAGACTGCATCGCCCTGAGGTGGCGATAAATGCGTTGCCATAATTTTTGTAGGGTTTTCCCTACGTAGAAGCAATTGCAGTGACATATTAGTAGGTATACTACTCCTGTTGTTTGACAATTGGCAAAATGTTTTGGCACAAAACGCTTGCCGTTCGGTAGATATATATTTTTACATGTATCCATGTGCTTACAGTAGGCACATGAGCCACACTGGAATGTGCCAGCTGCAGTACAGGGATCATCTCTTTCCTGTCCTTTGTACTCACTTTTAACCAATAAGTCTCCCACGGAGGTAGCACGTCTGTATGTAATTGAAGGTTTTGGGGGTACAAAGGGGCCTATAGTCGGGTCTGAAGTCAATAGATGCCAGTATTTGTGGCAGATCTGCTTTTATTGTGATCATTTGTATAGGTTGTAATTATTCTGGTTGGGGCATTGGTGGTGGGTTTTTGTTTGGGAATTAGTAATTGGTGTCTGTCTTTTTGATTAGCACGTCTAAACGCTCTTTTCAGGCATTTGTGACTGTATACACGCTGTAGTAATCAGCATTTTAGTTTATTGGCCTCCTGTTTGAAGTCTGACTGGTTTGAGCAGTTTCGTTTTATTCTCAGATATTCCTCATAGGGGATTGAATTTATTAAGGGTTTGGGGTGAAAGCTGGAAGAATGGAGTACTGTGTTTCCAGCAGTTGGTTTCCTGAATAATTTGGAGGATAGTGGATTCATTGATTGAAATTTCAGTATCCAGGAACGTAATGGTATTCTTATCAGAGGTCATGGTACATTTGAGATTAAACTGGTTTTTGTTTAGTGCTTGCAGGCACTCATTCAGGAGGGATTGCGTGCCATCCCATACGATGAAGATGTTGTCTATGTACCTGTGCCACATGAGGACGTGGCACAGGTACATAGAGAGATCCCCATTGTTGAATATGGTATTTTCCCACTCCCCCAGGTACAGATTGGCGTAGCCAGGGGCACAGCAGGTACCCATGGCTACGCCCTGCACCTGGAGGAAGAGTCCACCATCGAAGGAAAAAATGTTGTGGTTGAGTATGAATTCCAAGGAAGCCAATATAAATTTGTTGAATGCAGTCTCGTGGTAACTGGTTTGTGATAACATCCTCCGAATGCAGGCTAGCCTTCCACAGTGAGGAATAGAAATGTAGAGGGCATCTACAACGATGGTTACAAGAGTGCAATGGCTTGGGATATAGACGTCCTGCAGAATTTGAAGAAGATGAATTGTGTCCCGAATGTATGAGGGGATAGTCAGGACAAGCGGTCTAATGTGTTCGTCTATGAGTCTGGATAAGTTTTCTGTGATTGAACTATTCCCAGAGAGAATTGGTCTACCTGGGGGGTTGTTCAGGTTTTTGTGTAATTTGGGGAGTGCGTAAAAGGTTGGTACGTGGGCGTGAGGGGTTCGTATGAACTCCCAGGTTTGTTTGGAAATAGTATTATTTTGAAAGGCCCCATCTACAAATATGTAGAATCTCTTATTGAAAGCTTCTACAATATTGGTGCCTACTGGGCAGTACCAATCCCGGTTTCTAAGGATTTTGAGACACATTTTTTTGTAGAGATCATTGTCCATCAGGACAATGTTTCCCCCTTTATTACCTGGTTTGATAGTGATGTTATAGTTGGTAGAGAGATTATGTAGCGCTGTCCTTTCTTTTTTTGTCAAATTGGAGGTGTGAAGGGATGTGGATTTAAGTGATTTTATTTCCTGGGATATCATTTTCAAAAAGGTCGCTACCCCGTGATTTGAACTGGGAGCTGGGTATATGGATGAAGCTTTCTTCAAAGACGATTTTTTGGTTGTAGTGGGTGTATCTCCATTTCCTTCTAGGAGGGTTTCCAAGTCTAAAGTGTCTATTAGATCCAGGGTCTCACTTTCTTGTAATAAGGATTTGATATTGTCGAGGGCTTGTCACTCACTGAAGGTGCGGCAGCCTTCATAGTCATGTTGGTGTTTGTCAAATATGCTCTTTAGTAATAGTTTGCGCGTGTATAGATGTAAATCCTTTATGACTGTGAATTTATCTAGCTTGTTGTTGGGGCAGAAGGTGAGACCCTTCGAAAGCACTGAAATTTAGAGAGTGTGTGAAGATAAGTTCACTACATCCAGAGATAATGGTGCAGCTACAGTGGTCATGGGTTCGGGGGTGCTTGAGGGTTTGCCTGGTTTTTTGGAAAGAATATTGATGGTGTCCTACCAGAAGGTGTTAATGAGGGAGTTTCCACTGAGGAGGGTAAATTGGAGTCATTGGCAGATAATAGTGGGTTTGTCATGGAATTTGGATCACCTGCACGAGGCGTCCGAGGCAGTGATTTAGCAAATGGCTTTTTCATGTCATTGCCTATGGGGTAATCACCTTCCTGGTGTCTTTTGGGTTTCCTATTGCGTCCAGGCTGCCTGTATGGGGGATGGGAGTTGGATGATGTGGAGGAAGAATCAGAATCCTCCAGAATCAATGGAGGAATAACAAAGACAGATAATGGAGATAGATGTAAATATAGATCAGATATACTCTAAAATCAAACCCCTAGAGGCCCACCCTTCCTTCTCCAAATTCAATGAAAAATTAAAAATCCATATTGAACTTTTCAACAAAAACATTCTCTTGAAAAAAGAGAGTAAATTTTGTAGAGATAAACAAGCATTTGAGGAAGGGAGGGCCTATAAATGGGCTCAACAACCAGGGAATAAAAACACCAGACGAAATACAATATCCCATTCCAAAAACATAGACACATCTGATTCTTCCTCCACATCATCCATCTCCCATCCCCCATACAGACAGCCTGGACGCAATAGGAAACCCAAAAGACGCCAGGAAGGTGATTACCCCATAGGCAATGACATGAAAAAGCCATTTGCTAAATCACAGCCTCAGACGCCTTGTGCAGGTGATCCAAATTCCATGACAAACCCACTATTATCTGCCAATGACTACAATTTACCCTCCTCAGTGGAAACTCCCTCATCAACACCTTCTGGTAGGACACCATCAATATTCTTTCCAAAAAACCAGGCAAACCCTCAAGCACCCCCGAACCCATGACCACTGTAGCTGCACCATTATCTCTGGATGTAGTGAACTTATCTTCACACACTCTCTAAATTTCAGTGCTTTTGAAGGGTCTCACCTTCTGCCCCAACAACAAGTTAGATAAATTCACAGTCATAAAGGATTTACATCTATACACGCGCAAACTATTACTAAAGAGCATGTTTGACTAAAGAGCATGTTTGACTATGAAGGCTGCCGCACCTTCAGTGAGCGACAATCCCTCAACAATCTCAAATCCTTATTACAATAAAGTGAGACCCTGGATCTAATAGACACTTTAGACTTGGAAACCCTCCTAGAAGGAAATGGAGATACACCCACTACAACCAAAAAATCGTCTTTGAAGAAAGCTTCATCCATATACCCAGCTCCCAGTTCAAATCACGGGGTAGCGACCTTTTTGAAAATGATATCCCAGGAAATAAAATCACTTAAATCCACATCCCTTCACACCTCCAATTTGACAAAAAAAGAAAGGACAGCGCTACATAATCGCTCTACCAACTATAACATCACTATCAAACCAAGTGATAAAGGGGGAAACATTGTCCTGATGGATAATGATCTCTACAAAAAAATGTGTCTCAAAATCCTTAGAAACCGGGATTGGTACCGCCCAGTAGGCACCAATATTGTAGAAGATTTCAATAAGAAATTCTACATATTTGTAGATGAGGCCTTTCAAAATAATACTATTTCCAAACAAACCTGGGAGTTCATACGAACCCCTCACCCCCACGTACCAACCTTTTACGCACTCCCCAAATTACACAAAAACCTGAACGACCCCCCAGGGAGACCAATTCTCTCTGGGAATGGTTCAATCACAGAAAACTTATCCAGACTCATAGACGAACACATTAGACCGCTTGTCCTGACTATCCCCTCATACATTCGGGACACAATTCATCTTCTTCAAATTCTGCAGGACGTCCATATCCCAAGCCATTGCACACACGTAACCATCGATGTAGAAGCCCTCTACAGTTCTATTCCTCACTGTGGAGGGCTAGCCTGCATTCGGAGGGTGTTATCACAAACCAGTCACCAGGAGACTGCATTCAACGAATTTATATTGGATTCCTTGGAATTCATACTCAACCACAACATTTTTTCCTTCGATGGTGGACTCTTCCTCCAGGTGCAGGGCGTAGCCATGGGTACCTGCTGTGCCCCTGGCTACGCCAATCTGTACCTGGGGGAGTGGGAAAAAACCATATTCAACGATGGGGATCTCTCTATGTACCTGTGCCACGTCCTCATGTGGCACAGGTACATAGACGACATCTTCATCGTATGGGATTGCACGCAATCCCTCCTGAATGAGTGCCTGCAAGCACTAAACAAAAACCAGTTTGATCTCAAATTTACCATGACCTCTGATAAGAATACCATTACGTTCCTGGATACTGAAATTTCAATCAATGAATCCAATGCACTATCCTCCAAATTATTCAGGAAACCCACTCCTGGAAACACAGTACTCCATTCTTCCAGCTTTCATCCCAAACCCTTAATTAATTCAATCCCCTATGGGGAATATCTGAGAATAAAACGAAACTGCTCAAACCAGTCAGACTTCAAACAGGAGGCCAATAAACTAAAATGCTGGTTACTACAGCGTGGATACAGTCACAAATGCCTGAAAAGAGCGTTTAGACGTGCTAATCAAAAAGACAGACACCAATTACTAATTCCCAAGCAAAAACCCACCACCAATGCCCCAACCAGAATAATTACAACCTATACAAATGATCACAATAAAATTAGGCAGATCTGCCACAAATACTGGCATCTATTGACTTCAGACCCGACTATAGGCCCCTTTGTACCCCCAAAAACCTTCAATTACATACAGACGTGCTACCACTGTGGGAGACTTATTGGTTAAAAGTGAGTACAAAGAACAGGAAAGAGATGATCCCTGTACTGCAGCTGGCACATTCCAGTGTGGCTCATGTGCCTACTGTAAGCACATGGATACACTTAAAAATATATATCTACCAAACGGCAAGCGTTTTGTGCCAAAACATTTTGCCAATTGTCAAACAACAGGAGTGGTATACCTACTAACATGTCACTGCAATTGCTTCTACGTAGGGAAAACCCTACAAAAATTATAACAACGCATTTATCGCCACCTCAGGGCGATGCAGTCTGCCGACCCCGATCTCCCCCTAGGCAGACATGTGGCCCAGGTACATGGTGGCACATGTCCCAAAATCTTGGTATTAATTCTGGATCACATATATCCAAGTTCCCGCGGGGGAGATCTAAATAAGATTCTCCTGCAGCGGGAACTTTGCTGGATATCCAATCTAAATGCGACAATGCCGCCAGGCCCCAATGAGGCCTTTAACCTAAAACCCTTTCTTCCTGGTTTTTCCACAGGAGGCTATGACAAGGAACTGTAGGACAATTACCTGTCATATTAAGTTATTCTGCTTCACTTCCTGTTCCTATCCGGTTATTTATTGTTTTTCGTCTCGTGTGCTTATTCACCAATTTCCGCTTCTCTGTCCTAATATCTTTGACATTTGGCAAATGTCTCTTATGTCAGGCCTCTGTAAGAACTTGCGGTCTTAGGATTTTAATTTATTTTTATTCCTTATTGTTATCTTTATCATGTTCCATACCAATTTGAATTTTTGGGTCTATATTGTTGTTTTCCTTGAATATAGCTCAATACCCCTGTGACCAAGGGGAGAAGTAACAAATATAATGTGCTCACCATAATTGTCATCTAATCCATTTGTTTTACAAAAAAATTGCAATGTACACTTGTACCCTAATACTCTGTAAACTTACATATGTTTGTGTTTTATTTCCAGGGATGTTTAAGTACTGTACTGCAAAGAGGGAACCCCCATATCCAGACAGTCCCAAATGGATTGATTTAGTCTTTTTGAAACCAAGCTTATTAATTGATATACCAACTAAATTGACTCCTGTGGCCTTGGCAGAGATCCTCACTGGGATGGCTTGCCGGTGCTCCCCGACACGGAAAGGCCTCTGCATCCGTCCCCCGGGGACAGAGGCATCCCTTCAGCAGCACTGATGCGCACGCACCCGACGTTTTGCCTCGCGCGTGCGCACTCGGTATCCTTCCATTCTTACCATACCAGGCTGCTTCTCTTCCATGTCGGCGGCCTCCGTCGACGGGTGACGTCATCGCGCCTGTGGACGCGCTGATGTCGGGCGCCGCTCAGGCCGAAGAATCACAATGGGCGGACGCTAGTTTGTTTGTACACACAGCTGTTGCCTCTCCTGCATAGTAAGCTCTGGCTTACTTCCTAATTAACCATACTATTACCATCTGAGCTCACCCCGCCCTCAGAGTCAACAATTGGCTTACAAACCCCACACCCCACACCATACAGGGTACTTAACACTGACTCTCTGCACACCCTCCTCTGTCACACAGCTGAGAGGATCGTGCTTTCCATGCAGCTCACACTGATATTGTGTAACATCAAAGACCAGGTATGCAATCTCGACCATATTTATAAACATCTATGGATTACCTCTCTTATACATCTCCTCTTTCTATGGCACAGGCTTTGAAAGTAAAACTTCTTGTATAAAATCCTACAAACTTAATGTCTTCAACCATAGATGCATACTCCTCATTTCTTCCTATTGATTTTGTAGATGTGTGTCCAGTCCGCCCAGTATTAGTGGCTCTTGTGAGCCCTGGTTTGCCGCCTCTGTGGGGATCATCACCATGGCCAGAATTTGTGAAGCACTTTAGATTTTCCCTTCTTTATTCCATCCACCCAACTATACTCAATGCCTGGATTTCTTGACTAATAAATCCAATCCTTGGGACTGAAGGATGTGGGAGCCTATCTCTCGTGACACATGTGTGTAATGCCCTTGTTGAAGAGACAAATGTTCTGTGAGTACACTTACACATTTATGCTTGTTCAGATTGAGATTTTGCCCTGCCTGTATGCCTTGCTTGGAATATAACAGTCTCCTATACTCAGAGATATAATTTTTTTATATTCTATGTTGGTGCTAAATACAATTACTGCTACATACCCATATATATATATATATATATATATCCTCTTTCTTTTCCTTAGAAATTTTATCAAAACTGCTCCCCTGAAACTCCTGAAGAAGGAAATACACATTACTGAGGGAACTGAGTCTCTCTGTATTCCGAAACATGTAGAGTATCACGTGTTGCCGTACCCTCACCCCAGTAGGCCAATATCGGAATTTGCTGGGATGGCGTATTACAGCACCTTAGCAGTTTGATTATATTGTTCATTGTATCTTCCACTTCTCTGATTTTATATCATAGATATTTTTGTATACTTTGTAATTAATAAAAACCTTTGTATTAAATTTTAACTACACTTGTGTACTTGACCTCTGCACCACTTCTTTATTTTCCGGCGATACACTGCCCATATTATCACCTTCGGGGCACATCTCTTCCTCTGGTCACATCCCTAGAGACTCTCTCCTGTGTTCCTGTTAAAGACCTGCTTGGCTGACATTACTTCTGGCTCCAGATCCTGCTTGCTGTTCTACTACGCTCCTCTCTGGCTCCCTGACGTTTTGGCTTGTCTGACTATTCGTTCCGGTTCCTGAACTCTGGATATGTTTTGACTACGTTTACTCTGTTTACCTTTTTATTATTATTATTAAACAAGTGTGATTTAACTGCACTTCTGTCTCAGTCTGATTCATGGTTTCTGACAAGCGCATAGATTGCCTAAACCAACTTCCGGATACGGTACCGAAAAACCTATTGGCAAGAATACATTACTATCATATCAAAGAAAACGTGGCGCGTGCCATACGGAAAAACCCACCATTAAGCGGGCAATTTGCGGCATTGCTCTGTATACTGATCTATCGCAAGTTACAATACAGCATAGGAAAAAGCTCCTTTAATCACAAAAGCCCTAAGAAACCACAACATCACCTACAGATGGGGGACCCCATCCAAGCTAACAGTGACGCACCTGGACAAGACAGTCAACATATTCTCGCTAGAATCTGGCCTACGATTTCTTAAAGAATGACGGATTCTCCCAGCAGACAAACCGGCAGGAGAACGCCGGGATACAATTAAACTAAGGGAGGAATGGGTAATGAACCTTCCAGGAAATTTATCACTCAAGTACCTTGCAGATTTCTACTGAAAGCGGTCCTTGGAGTCATATAATTCTCTAGAAAACCCAGGAACAAGTCCTTATCGCCATGTTGGCGTGGGTTGTTCGTCCTCAGATGTCAAACAGTTTCAACTGCCTCTGGATTCCGTGGCAGGCTCTGGACTTCATTTTACATTTTTATTGTTTTTTTCTCTTAGTTGTCCTCACTTGCTGTATCCAGTTGATTGACTATATGTGCTACTACTCACCTCGCATTACCCATTTTTGCTTGAATATCACAGTTTCAGTACTCTATCCATCCTACCATTTGCTGGTTGCACCTATCTTCCCCAATAGATGGCGCCATTTCCTCTGCAGCCAGCACCGTGCAGATGAAGCAACAGTGATCCCAGACCAGAGATCTGTGAGGTACTGCTTGTTCCTCTTTCTCCTGTGTTTGGAACATATGCTGTTTTTTCAAAATCTGTACGTTGTCAACTTCAAGCCTTCAACAAGGGTTTTACACTATGTGAGCCTTTGTTGTTTTATGGGGATTTCACAAAGAGCTCGATTTGACCTACCTGCGGACCATCTCCATTGGGGCTGAGGAGTTCATTGTGTGCCACAGAGATTCCGGGCTGGGGTAACAGCCATATGCTCAGTGTAGTCCCCTGTAATAAGGGACCACCGTGTTCTGGTAAGCGGCAGTGTTTACTGTGGTGGAGGCATCTTTCACTTATTTCTCTTTCTGGGAGGTCCAGTGTTGTATCACCATAGAAGAGTCACCAGTTTTTTGCATGGACTTTTGTTATTCATCCTAAATGCACGTTGTGATTCACGATTGATTTTGTATGATCACTTTATCACATATGGACTTTTGTTTATCCAGTCACATGATTTGTTTTCATAGAGTTTAACATCCTGAACTCTATTCAGGTGATAACATCAATTTATGTGAGTGTCAGCATATCCATTTTTGATATCACATCACTATCAATTTATTTCAGTATTTATTAATATTTAATTTTTTTTTCACTGGCACATCACTTATTTTTTATTCATTGATTTTTTCACTTATTGTAGTATACTCTCTGTTCACTCTGTGAGGATATAGAATATACTCTCATACAAATATTTAGTTAGCGCAGCTCTTTTTTTGCTTTATCTCTGTTTGGCATTGTTTAACATTTTGAGATGCAGCTTTTAGTTTTTTAGTTTAATAGCGCAGTTTTGTCTTTGCCATTTCCTCTCTACTGAACTTGTAGAACTTGTACTTCTTGTAAGTACAACCCTGTTAATGCACCAAATAGTTCTGTGAAAGAGACAGCTCCTCCTCCTCATAAGTCTGTACAAAGAACGTCTGCTGACTGCATTTTGATTTTCGATTAATATTAAAGTGGAGGGCCACCCTGAAAAAAAAAATTCACCAAAAATCCTAAAAGAAAAAAAAAAATTCTTAAACTTACCTAAACCCTTGTTGCTAGGCAGTCTTCCTAATCTGCCTCTTCCTCTTCCGCGGTGTGTTCTTCTCCTCGGTGAGCGGCCCCGTTGTCTTCTGGGAACTATGTGTGTTCCCAGAACACGACAAGGCCATTCACATGCACTCGCGTGTGCACAGTAGGAAACTGGCAGTGAAGCCGCAAGGCTCCACTGCCTGTTTCCCTTACCTAGGATGGCGGTGCCAGGACCCGAGAGCCAAGTCGGCCTCGGGCGGCCAACATCGCGGGCACCCAGGACAGGTAAGTACTTATTTAAAGTCAGCAGCTACAGTGTTAGTAGCTGCTGACTTTTAATAGTTTTTTTTCAGGGACGGAATCCCGCTTTAAGTTTGTTTCCTTCAACGTTAAGGCTTTGAATAGCCATTTTAAGTGCAAACTCATGTGGTCCGAAGCCCAGAGACTGAAAGGGGAAGTTCTATGTATACAGGAAACACATTTCTCGGCCACCAAAGCGCCCAAATGTTCCCATAGACAATATCCGCATATTTTTTTTGCTAATGCAGAATCCAAACACAATGGTGTTCTCATAGCAATTAAGAATACAGTTGCATTTTCTTTACAGGACGTTATCACAGATCCTAAGGGGCGGTATATTGTTTTAGTTTGTACCATGAATACTGTTGTATACACGATTGTATCAGTATATGCTCCCAACCAGGGTCAAATAACCTTTTTAAGAAATCTTCTCAAAAATAACATAACATAATAACTTAAAAAAAAAAACAGCGCCCCACCATGACTTACATTCTTTTTAACTTGATGCTTGAAAATTTTATGCAGATTCAGACTAATCAGTAATGGCTCAGCTGAGCAGAACATAGTGGCCCCAAGGCACTGTGGGATCCGGACATATTGGAGAACACTTTTTTAGGCTTAGACATCAAGTGGAAACGAGCCCTCCGCTTCTTTACAAACAATGAAGCTGCATTAACCTTTGTTTGATCTGCAGTATAACAGAGAACAAAACCCAAGCTCTGCTGCTCTATTAACCACCTGTTGCTGGAAACCAGTGCTCTTGGCTGGGATATTCACTCCTAGAACAGAAGTCCGTGATGAGCACAGGCCGGCTACTCGGTGAGTTCAGAAATACTAATCTTTATTTACTACATGCTAAAAATTCAGCTAACATGTTTCGGCCATAATGGACTTAATCATAGCCTCATGCTATGATTAAGGCCATAACAGCCAAAGCGCATTAGCTGTATCCACTGTGATTTTTACCATGTAGCAAATAAAGTTTTGGATTTTGGAACTCACCGAGTAGCTGGCCTGTGCTCATCACAGAGTTCTGTTTGATCTGCAGTTGCCGTGATGTTGCCCAGGTGATCAGTGATGACACCAGGCATGGGATGGCTTGACAGTTCGGATATAACCATTATCATTCGCTGCATGCCTTGAATGTAACTGTTTTGGGAAACAATTAAATTGATGTTGTTTAGCTCCACCTTCAGGTGGCCATATCTGTAGTGAGGAGAGTTGCCTCTACTACAACCAAGACTACAACAGTCATATAAGGGTCTTCTATGGAGTGCCCAACAAAGTGTTACAGAGCTAAGGGGCATCATCTGGATTTTACATTATTTGTTTTTTTTGGCTAGCCTGCCAGTCCCGTAGCCTTTGGAGTTCTTAGAATGTTACTCACCCAACTGGGCATACACTTCAGCTCTTTCAAAATCGTTCATTTTGCTGCATCCTCTGTTGTCTACCATGGTGATCACTTTGGTAAGCAGATAGGCATTTCTGACCATGGTCAGTCCGTGGTCGGTTTCTCGAGCCTCAGCGCGTTCTTTGAAGTTCTCATGCTCTTCCAGGACGTACTTACAGGAGTTGATGAAGGAAGATTTTCCATGGCCTGTATAGCCAAACAGCTGTAGTAGGACTCTTGTGTAACCTTGACTGCCCAGATCTCCATCATCCAGGCTGAAGTTCCTGATGTTCTCCTTCAACTGTTTAACGTCCATTGCTGATAATTTTTTTTTTGCTTTCTTTCTCTATCTTTCTACGTTTTTTTTTTTGTTCTATTTTCTGTGTCAGTTGCAGTCGTAGCAGTTGCTCAATCTCAGATACTTTCGCTTTGCATTTAGACAATTACGGAAATGACTCGAGCTGTCTGGGATGGATATTTTCAGCACACAACAAACAATTTAAAAAAAAAAAAAAAAAGTATAATTAAATACAAAAAGTACTTTTTTTCCTGTAGAATTCATTAAAATCAACTCCATCTTACATAGTTACATAGTTAGTCAGGTTGAAAAGTCCATCTGTAACTGATTGTAATTTGTCTACTTTTTACAATGTTTCATGTGAGAGTAAACATTTTCTGAGCCCTCCCCCCCACCAGATATGTTACATAGTAACCCCTGACAGACCAGACCAAAATGATCTTAAGAAAGAGAGGCACTTGTTTTATTTTTTTTTTTCTTTGTTATACTTCCGACACACACAAAAATAACTAGAGAAACATTTTGCAATTGTCACAATCTGCCAGATTTTCTTTTCTTTTTTTTTTTTGTTTCCATTTTAAAGGAGATTTAAACCTTAACAGAGTGACATTTGATACTGCGTATCATTAACAATTGTCATTTTTTTCAAATAAAATACATTTTTTTCTCACCTTTTTTTTCAATCCTTACTGTATCATAGTGCTTTTTATCACTACTGTTCCTTTATATTGGGTTTTGGAATTTACAAATGCAACAATTTAGAAATCAGATGAAAGGTTTAGTGCTGGAAAACACTTTTTGATAGATTAAAAGTGCATTTTATATACATTTATATAGATCAGACCAAAATGAGGGAGAAATGAGGAGGAATGAGGGACAGAGGGACATTGCTCCAAATCAGGGACAGTTGGGATCTATGCCATTAGATGCACTCCAGCGATGGCTGCCTGGCATTGCTCAGGGCGGGTTTTCTGATGACGGAAACAGTGGACCACGCCTGTGCAAATGGCTATTTGTAGATATTCCTGTAATGTCTAAAAGTTGTTTTTATCTACATTTCCTGCTTTCAATTGAAGTGGAGTTCCCACTGTTAACAATTTTTCTTTTTTAGGATTCATATGTTTTGATTAAAACGATTATTTAGAGCACTCCCTTTTCTGTGCTCAATCTGCGCTCGATTGCCGATTTCAAAGAGGAAGATATCTTATATTTCTCTTTGCTGGCAGTTTCCATAGTGCTTGTGGGAATGTGAAGCACACAAGCACGATCTTCCGGGCTCTGGTGCAGCTGAGCGACCAGCATGCATCGCCCATTCTCGCGCATGCGCCGTACCCTTCTGATGTTGCATCACAACGGGCAGCGGTGTCGGAATCGCCCGCCCCCATTGTGATGGCAACGAAGCCTTCGGCGCTCCCCACTGACCCCTGGGAAATGATGACAAGCACCTCCCAGGAGCACGAGCACGGGCGCCGAGGGAAATGACGTCAGGCGCAAGGGAGAAGAAGAGGCAGATTACGAGGGACCTCCTAGCAACAGTCATGAAAAGGTGAGTAAAAAAAAAAATTTTTTTCCAAATGTTATTAATTGTTTTTAAGGCAGCTGAATAATGCAAAAATATTTTTAGGAGTGGAACTCCACTTTAAACTATGACATAGATATAGATATAGATATATATATATATATATATATATATATATATATATAGTATCTCACAAAAGTGAGTACACCCCTCACATTTTTGTAAATCTTTTCTTCTATCTTTTCATGTGACAACACTGAAGAAATGACACTTTGCTACAATGTAAAGTAGTGAGTGTACAGCTTGTATAACAGTGTCAATTTGCTGTCCCCTCAAAATAACTCAACACACAGCCATTAATGTCTAAACCGCTGGCAACAAAAGTGAGTACATGTATATATATTCTTTTTTTTTTTTTTTTTAGTTTTATTCTATGCTAATCAATTATGCTGCACATTCCTGATATGGGCTTATTATTTCTATGTATAACTTTTATCATTTATGATATGGAAAGAATGCTCTTTTTTTTTTTTTTTTTGGGGTGGGGGCACAGCTTTTTTTATCTGTCCTTTTATGAGAGAATGTCCATTTTCACTTTGCATAAAAAGTTTGCAAAATATGGAACATTTTGTAATTATTTTACCATTTTCGTGAATTGCATATTTTCTTTGCATGTTTCCAGTCATAACACATTCACTTGAATGGGGTAACTTACGCCCGACAAACATGCCAAAGTTACTGTAGTTGGAGCAGTGGCGGCCTGTTCATAAGGGGGGCCCCCCTAATCCATGCATCTGGCCTCCTAATCTACATGCAGGGCGCCGGACGCATGCATTCCAATGGGGGATTTTTTTTTTTTGAAGCACATGATTAGAGCCTGAGGCTCTAATAGGCTTAAAAAAAAGGGTGGGCTCGAGGTGCAGAGCACTGTGCCCGAAGCCCACCCGGATGTGTGACAACAGCAAATTAATATTCGCTATTGTCACACTTATTCTGCCTCCCAGACAATTAGAAAGCGGGTCCTGAGACCCGTTTTCTGATTGGCCGAATGGAGAAGTTACCCTATTGACCAAGGGAGGAGGAGAGAGGATACACATGGCGAGTACACTGCAGGCACACAGGGAAAGCCGACTGCCCATCACCTGGAAGGAAGCTCTGCCCGGGGTAAGTGTTGCGGGTGACCACCCGGGGGGCTGTGCACTGTTTGCCCCCCCAGATGACAGGTCTGTGTCTGCTCCACTGTGCAGAGCGGACACAGACACAGTCCTGCTCTCCCCTATGGGGAAATCGGGTGGAAACAAACCGCCTGACAGATGGAAAATAGGACCACCGTTGGTCTGGTTATTGCGGGAAGATCGGTTGGCAGCGGGTGTCCACTGACATCTGCCACTCCATAGAGGAGACTGGAGGGTCCGATCAGGTCTGCCTGAAAAAAAACAAATCGGACAGCCCACATGAAAGGAAGGACCTTAATGTGGGACAAAGTGCATGCCTGCGCTTGGGGCACCATAACCAATTAGTGGCATGGCAAATGCAATGCAAAATGCGTGTTTTCTGTGCACATTCCATTCCTGAAACGCCAGGTGTGAATGGAGCCTTAATGTAGGTGTTTTTTTGTGTTTTTTATTCAGTTAACAACTTTCTGACCAGCCGCTGTTCCCGCGAATCGCCGTAGCTGTACATCGGCTCTTTAAACAGCTGTAGCAGGCACGCGCTCACCCGCTGCATGGCAGGGGAGCTGATGCGTGTGGCCGGCAGCCGCAATGTCCGCTGGCCACCCACAATCGCTCCACAGAGAGCCAGAATGGGGATCTGTCAATGTAAACAAAGCAGATCCCCGTTCTGTCAGGGAAGTAGAGAGAGATATGCTGTTCCTAGTGATCAGGAATAGCGATCTCTCTGTACTCCCAATCAGTCCCCTCCCCCCTATAGTTAGAAACACCTCCCAGGGAACACATTTAACCCCTTGATCGCCCCCTAGTGTTAACCCCTTCCCTGACAGTGTCATTTATAAAGTTATCAATGCATTTTTATAGCACCGATCGCCAATGGTCCCAAAAAAAAGTGTCAAAAGTGTCCGATCTGTCCGCCGCAATGTCGCAGTCCCACTAAAAATCACTGATCACAGCCATTACCAGTAAAATATATATATATATATATATATATATATATATATATAATAAAAATGCCATAAATCTATCCCCTATTTGTAGACGCCATAACCTTTGCGCAAATAAATCAATATACGCTTATTGCGATTTTTTTTTATTTTTTACAAAAAATATGTTTAAGAATACATATCGGCCTAAACTGAGGAAGACATTTTTTTTTTTAGGATATTTATTATAGCAAAAAGTAAAAGATATTTTTTTTTTAATCAAAATTGTTGTTTTTTAATTTTTTTGTTTATAGCACAAAAAATAAAAACCGCAGAGATGATCAAATACCACCAAAAGAAAGCTCTGTATGTGCGAAAAAAAGGACATCAATTTTGTTTGGGTACAACGTTGCACGCCCGTGTAATTGTCAGGTAAAGCGACGCAGTGCCGAAACGCAAAAAATGGCCTGGTCATCAAGGGGGAAAATCTTCCGGTCCTTAAGTGGTTAAACTATACCTAGTGATCCTACCAGTAGGGTATAATATTACTTTTTTTTAAATAAATAATAATAATTTGATCCTGTTTTTCAAACATCTCCATAAAAAAATAAAATGCTTTTATACTAACATTTTGTTCTACTTTAACCAGTTATTCTGCAAAGCCATTGTCACATTTCAGATATGGGCTTATTATTTCAATTTATAACTTTAGTATTTATGATATGGAAGTGATGCTTTTTTTGTCTGCTACTTCAGAAGAGTATAAATAGGAAACATTGTGCATATTTACTTTTAAAAATGTTTGCAAAAATATGAACATTCTTGTTAAATGTTTCCATTTTGATGAACTGCATTGGAGTCAATGGAGCAGACTAAATGAAGGTGCAATGAACTTTAAAAATCATTCTTGAGGGCTATGGAAGCTCCTTTCATCTATCCTGGACCTGTGCCATAGAATGCATAAAACGGCTCCTCATTTGCTTGGAACCTGACCTTAGGTATTATAAACACTAATACAATAATACAAAAAAATTGTCTGATTGTCTCCTGTAGCATGTCAGCAGTCTCTGATTGTCTTCTGTAGCATGTCCGCAGTCTCTGATTGTCACCTGTAGCATGTCCGCAGTCTCTGATTGTCACCTGTAGCATGTCCGCAGTCTCTGATTGTCACCTGTAGCATGTCCGCAGTCTCTGATTGTCACCTGTAGCATGTCCGCAGTCTCTGACTGTCACCTGTAGCATGTCCGCAGTCTCTGATTGTCACCTGTAGCATGTCCGCAGCCTCTGATTGTCACCAGTAGCATGTCCGCAGTCTCTGACTGTCACCTGTAGCATGTCCGCAGTCTTTGATTGTCACCTGTAGCATGTCCGCAGTCTCTGACTGTCACCTGTAGCATATCCGCAGTCTCTGACTGTCACCTGTAGCATGTCCGCAGTCTCTGACTGTCACCTGTAGCATGTCCGCAGACTCTGATTGTCACCTGTAGCATGTCCACAGTCTATGATTGTCACCTGTAGCATGTCAGCAGTCTCTGACTGTCACCTGTAGCATGTCCGTAGTCTCTGACTGTCACCTGTAGCGTATCCGCAGTCTCTGACTATCACCTGTAGCGTATCCGCAGTCTCTGACTGTCACCTGTAGCGTATCCGCAGTCTCTGACTATCACCTGTAGCATGTCCACAGTCTCTGATTGTCACCTGAGGCATGTCTGCAGCCTCTGGCTGTCACCTGTGGCATGTCCGCAGTCTCTGATTGTCACCTGTAGCATGTCCGTAGTCTCTGATTGTCACCTGTAGCATGTCCGCAGTCTATGATTGTCACCTGTAGCATGTCCACAGCCTCTGGCTGTCACCTGTAGCATGTCCGCAGTCTCTGATTGTCACCTGTAGCATGTCCGCAGTCTATGATTGTCACCTGTAGCATGTCCACAGCCTCTGGCTGTCACCTGTAGCATGTCCGCAGTCTCTGATTGTCACCTGTAGCATGTCCACAGTCTCTGATTGTCACCTGTAGCATATTCGCAGTCTCTGATTGTCACCTGTAGCATGTCAGCAGTCTCTGATTGTCACCTGTAACATGTCCGCAGTCTCTGATTGTCACCTGTAGCATGTCCGCAGCCTCTGGCTGTCACCTGTAGCATGTCCGCAGTCTCTGATTGTCACCCGTAGCATGTCAGCAGTCTCTGATTGTCACCTGTTGCATTCCGCAGTCTCTGATTGTCACCTGTAGCATGTCTACAGTCTCTGACTGTCACCTGTAGCATGTCCGCAGTCTCTGACTGTCACCTGTAGCATGTCCGCAGTCTCTGATTGTCACCTGTAGCATGTCCGCAGCCTCTGATTGTCACCTGTAGCATGTCCGCAGTCTCTGACTGTCACCTGTAGCATATCCGCAGTCTCTGACTATCACCTGTAGCATGTCCGCAGACTCTGATTGTCACCTGTAGCATGTCCACAGCCTCTGGCTGTCACTTGTAGCATGTCCGCAGTCTCTGATTGTCACCTGTAGCATGTCCGCAGTCTCTGATTGTCACCTGTAGCATGTCAGCAGTCTCTGACTGTCACCTGTAGCATGTCCGTAGTCTCTGACTGTCACCTATAGCGCATCCGCAGTCTCTGACTGTCACCTGTAGCGTATCCACAGTCTCTGACTATCACCTGTAGCATGTCCACAGTCTCTGATTGTCACCTGTAGCATGTCCGCAGCCTCTGGCTGTCACCTGTAGCATGTCCGCAGTCTCTAACTGTCACCTGTAGCATGTCCGCAGTCTCTGACTATCACCTGTAGCATGTCCGCAGTCTCTGATTGTCATCTGTAGCATGTCCACAGCCTCTGGCTGTCACCTGTAGCATGTCCGCAGTCTCTGATTGTCACCTGTAGCATGTCCGCAGTCTATGATTGTCACCTGTAGCATGTCCACAGCCTCTGGCTGTCACCTGTAGCATGTCCGCAGTCTCTGATTGTCACCTGTAGCATGTCCGCAGTCTCTGATTGTCACCTGTAGCATATTCGCAGTCTCTGATTGTCACCTGTAGCATGTCAGCAGTCTCTGATTGTCACCTGTAGCATGTCCGCAGTCTCTGATTGTCACCTGTAGCATGTTCGCAGCCTCTGGCTGTCACCTGTAGCATGTCCGCAGTCTCTGATTGTCACCCGTAGCATGTCCGCAGTCTCTGATTGTCACCTGTTGCATGTCCGCAGTCTCTGATTGTCACCTGTAGCATGTCTACAGTCTCTGACTGTCACCTTTAGCATGTCCACAGTCTCTGACTGTCACCTGTAGCATGTCCACAGTATCTGACTGTCACCTGTAGCATGTTCACAGTCTCTGACTGTCACCTGTAGCATGTCCGCAGTCTCTGACTTTCACCTGTAGCATGTCCGCAGTCTCTGACTGTCACCTGTAGCATGTCCGCAGTCTCTGGTCATCTCCTGCAGTATATTTGCAGTCTCTGATCATCTCCTGTAGTATTTGTTATAATGTGCTGCTTTACTTGCTCAATTATTTGGGATTGCTCCACTTCTCAGTGAGTGGTAATAATGTGCATTAACTTGTAGCAACCAATCAGTGAACAGTAGTGATCTGCTGTAACCCCTAGCAACCAGCCAGTGAGCTGTAAGGATAGGCTGTAACCTCTGGTAACCAATTGCAATCGCTGTGTGATCTGGTGCAGTAAACTGACTGAGTCCACCTGCTATTTTTTGTATGTCTCAGAATGGGGGGGCCCCAAGAAAATGTTTTCCCAGGGCCCAATCAATATTAAAGACGGCCCTGCCTGTATGGGGCCCAGGCTAGCAGGGTGAATTGGATGTGGGCAGGGAGGGTGATCTGCATGGGAGGGGTATTTACTGGAACCTATCCCCTGTATGACTCTCTGTAGCAGCTGAAATCTGGCTTCTTCTCCTCTCCCTCCTGCTGGCCAAACAAGTGATCGGTTCCAGTAATTGCCCCCCAGCCGCACCCATGCACCATACATTTCTACCTACTGCCAAAGCCCTGTGTGCCCCCATACCCCCACAGTGCTTCTGGCTTTCCTCCTCTCCTTCCCACCATCACCTGTAAGCACACAATATGATCCTTCAGGATGGAGAGTGGGGGAAGGGTCCAGTACATATGTCACATTTACCAGCCCCTTTCTTTCCTGAATGAACACAATAAGTGATCGGTACCAATCACTCACTGTACTCATTCATAACTGAAGCATAGTAAACTGTGGGGGATTTTTTTGTTGGGGGGGCTGTCAGGTTGGCTGTATGGGACCCTGTGGTTTCTAATAGCAGCCCTGATCCTGGCTCCTCCAATGCCAAGTGCCCACCATAGGAAGCCGATTCCTATGAGGCACTCGCGCATGCTCGATCCCAAGCCAGGCACAAAACAACGGGGTTCCCCTGGGTGGACTTTCCTGGCACTTGCAACAAGTAAAAAGTATAGAGGTGTGTAGGAAATCAAGGGCAATATAAAAAAAGTACAAATTTTATTCGTATTCACAAGTACATATGGATAAAAACAAGCAGTGAGTAATTTTGACTAACATAGTGCATAATACATGATAGCCATGATAAGCAAATAAACAAAACCAATGATGATGAAAAAACTCTTCTCAAGCCCGACGCGTTTCGGGGTACTTAATAACTGTACAATCCTTCTTCAGGGGCATGATCTGAGAGAGAGGGGTTCATCTGAGTAGATAGGGAAAGAGATGAGAGAAAGAGAGGGTAAGGTAAAGGATAAAGCTATGGGCAATATTTAATAGGGGGTATAGGGTGGTGAATTCATCACCTACCTGACCATGTGTGATTATTCACTTGTGAAAGTTAGTTTTTTCTCTAAAAACAAGGAGAACCATGGAGGAAGGGCAGGATATGGGAAGAAGTATACGTATTATAGCTGGTATAAACGAGGATACTTAGGTGGTGAGAGGTGCAGGTTGGTGGGCTGCAGTCACCATGGAAGGGTATGGCAGAAACTCCCGTCCTGCCCGTCCCGGGCGCGCACACACCAGAGCGGCGTGCTGAGGTCACAAAAGGCGTCCCTAGAAATAACAGAATATAGAAAGGACCTTAAGATAGGGTCCAACGTAGATGGATAGAAAGTACTAACCTAATGTGTAGATAAATAGTTTGGTTCAAATAAGGTTATTAGTAAAGGGAAAATGTAAGGGATAATGAGTGAATATTGGAGTACATCAAAGGTCGGTCGCATCAAAAAGAGCGGTAACAAAAAGGTGCAGCTCATAATATATCCTAGTGGCAGCATATACATGTATATAAATAAATTTGGGTTTGGAGTTTAAACAAAGTATAAAGAGTAAGTACATAGTTGTGCACATAGCGGATAGTTGTGCTGAACATGCGTACTGGGGGTACCCATAATACATAATATGTAGCTAATATCTGGAATTTGAAAAGGATAAATTGATGCCAAGCCTGTGTGGAAATGCTTCCAAAAATTTGCAGGGGCCAAAGTGAGAGATGACTCAAAACTAATAATGTATAATCAGTATGGAAAGTGTATGGAAGCAAACATACTGGAGTAGGAAAAAACGACAAGCAATAATGAAGAGACATACCTTAAAAATGCAAGTTAGCAGACTCACAGCCAAGCGTCCGGTATGTGCAGCGGCTTGGTGTAGAGTGAGTGAGACTGGTATAAGTAGTGTGGCTGTCACAATCAGCTGGCGTCAGCAATGAGGCACAGCTGTGTCGTGAACAGCGTAGGCCGGGACGCACTGTATTGACCCCCCGAGGCGAGCGTGCGCGGCGCCGCCCCAACCGCGCGTGCGCGAACGTCACGGCGTTTGGAGCAGCGTCACGCACACCCGCCCCACCGGCACGGAAGTGACACTCCGGCGAGAGCGCATGCTCGCCTGGAGTGCCAACATGGAGGCAGTGGGCGTGTGCTGGAAAGACGCCCAAATACCTCACTAGGCGCCGCCCAGGATTTCCTGTGGCGGCTTACCGTGCCGGGCAGCCGCTCCGGCCGGACGCATCCCGATGGAGGGGCGGGGAGAAGGAGAAACTGTCACAATAGGTGGCACAAAGGAGAGTATCAACAATACCAATAAATAATTAAAGAGGAGTGGCTGCTGTCCAATCACAAAACCTAATTATAGTGTATGCCTCCAAGTATGGGGAAAACAAAGAAAGGGGGAAGGGGATAAAAGAAGGGAAAAGAGGAAGGGGAACATCAGAGAGGAATATGGGATTAGACTGGGGATAGTGAATTGCTGCACGAAACAGTAAACATACTGGATTAATGCACAATAGGACAACCATGAGCAATAACCAAAATATTTCAATACACGTGGGCAATGTACATGTGCAAGCATGTGCAACAGATATAAGCATATAATGACAGAAAGTAAATAACAGACATAAATACATTTTATACATTGCCAAAAATACTCTAAGAAATAGATGGTGGACATGAATATGACATATTGCTACTAGAGACCAAAAGAACAAAAAATGTTATATATGGGAAAACAGAAATCATAGAAGGGGAAATAACCAAGCTGGCTGTGCGTCTAGACACGTGGTCCCCCAAGGGGGGGGGGGGGAGGGGAGGGGGGAGGCACGTATCAGACACACATACAGCCCGGTATACAGAAGTTCAGGAAAAAACCCAAGAGCTGTAGCAAAACAGTGAGATATCCTATGGGATGGCCATGGCCCTATTTTTCCATACCTCCAGAGTTAAAGCCTTGTAAAAAGGGCTTAAAACAGACCGCTTCATTAAGGCCTGGGGGTATGGTGGCCTTGAGGAGATGGATCCATTTCAATTCTCTCTGGAGTAAAATTTTATTCCAATCGCCCCCTCTGGGGCTAGGGTGTATGCGGTCTAGAATTAGAAATTTAATGGAGGGAAATTTACCACCGTGCACCAAGGTTACATGTCGTCCAAGGGGTAAATCAGGGTCGGCTGATTTCATGGACAGGATATGCCTATAGGCTCGTCGCCAAAATTCAAGTTTGGTCTTTCCTATATAGAAACAGCCACAGTTGCATTGGAGTAGATAGACTACTCCACTGGTTCTGCAGTTTGCGAAGTGTTTGGGAAAAAAGGGTTTCCCATTGGGGAGAATGGGGTTTTTTTGGGTGAGCATGTAGCCACAATAGTGGCATGAGCCACAGGCAAAAGTGCCCCTATATTTGCAGTGGATTGTAGATGGTCTAAACTCACTATTGGTGATGTGATCACCAATGGAGATAGCTCTTTTGAAAGTAAAGTTGGGTTTTGCTGGGACCAAATGGCCTAGGTTGGGATCCAAGGCCAGTAAGTGCCAGTATTTTTCAATTATTCTTTTGGTTTGGCGGTGTTGCTGGTGATATGTTGTAATGATACTGAGTGGGTAAGAGTCTTTATGTTGTTTAGTAGGGTGAAAAAGTGTTTGTCTGGGTTTTTTGTTGGCTTTTTGGAACGCTCTTTTAAGAGATTTGTGGGAGTAGCCACGTCGTAATAGTCTATCTCGAAGAGCAGCAGCTTCTGTGAGAAAATTCTTGTTGTCTGTACAATTGCGCTTAATCCTAATGTATTGGGAGTAAGGTATGGAATCAATTAGAGGTTTAGGGTGGAAACTGGCAGCATGCAGTATGGTATTACCGGCAGTACTTTTTCTGAATAATTTGGTGGAGAGTCTGCCCTGTCCATCCTTAAAGATCTCAATGTCCAAGAAAGTTACATGAGTGTTATCAAAGGACATGGTGAACATCAGATTGAAATCATTCTTATTCATCCGAAGTACGAACTGCTCGAGTACATCCGCAGGGCCCTCCCATAAGACAAAAATGTCGTCTATGTATCGATGCCACGCTTGGATATAGTTGGTGTAATGAGTGAGGTTGCCATCTGAGAAGAGGGCTTTCTCCCACTCCCCCGGGTACAGGTTAGCGTACGACGGGGCACAACATGTCCCCATCGCCACTCCCTGCACCTGGAGGTAGTGGGAGCCGAGAAAGGTGAAAACATTATGAGTAAGGATGTACTCGAGCAGTTCGATGATGAATTCGTTATAGCTGGGATCAGAGTGCATATCCCTCTGAAGTATATGCCTAATTGCTGCCAGGCCCAATACATGTGGAATAGAGCTATAGAGTGTCTCCACGTCAATGGTGACAAGGAGGGCTTTCTCCGAGACAGGAAGATGGTCCAGAATTTGTAAAAAATGGCTAGTGTCCTTTACATAGGATGCTAGAGATAGCACGAAAGGTCTAAGGTGTTCATCAATGAGTTTGCTGGCGTTCTCGCTTATTAAGCCTACACCGGAGATAATCGGCCTGCCGGGCGGATCTACGAGATTTTTATGCACTTTGGGGAGTGCGTAGAACGTGGGGATCTTAGGAAAATTGTTTCTCACAAAAGTCCAGGTAGTCTTACTAATGGTGTGGTTGAGGAAAGCAGAGTCGACCAATGCGTAAAATTCTGTTTATGTCTATTCAGACACATAGCCTGGCTTGGCCCCGCCCCCCACTTACAGGTGTTGACTGAGAGCAGCTGGAGCCAATGGCTTTTGCTGATCTCAGCCAAGCCTGTGAGAATGGAGAGAGGGAAGAAGAAAAGCTGCTGCAGACGTGCACAGTGCTAAATCAAGATCTGGCTCAGGTAAGTATAAAGGGGGAGGGGGCTGAGGGGGGGTGAGCTACTATGAGCTCCCTGCACGCTCCTGGCACAGTTACCGACGGGTATCGGAAAGCTCCCAATGCATACTTGCGATCGGAAGCTTTCCGATCATGTGGTCACTGTGACTGCCAATCACAGCGGTCACATGATCGGAATGCCTGCCTCCTCCTCCCATCATTTAGAACTTCTTAAAGGGTCAGGAGGCAGTGGTAGGAAAGGGGTTAAAGCTGAAGTTTAATCTGCTGATATTTTTTGCCTTCCCTAGTTTTCCCCTCAGCCACATATTAATGATTTTTTTAGATAAATCCTGTTTTCATTACATACATTATTTTAGTCCCGTCTACATCACTGGGTCTCTGTGTTTCTATATGTATAGCTCCCAACTATCCCTGATTTTGAGGGACTGTCTCTGATTTGGAGCAATGTCTCTCATCTCCCCTAAATTTGATCTGATTTATATAGATGTATATAAAATGCACGTTTTATCTATCAAAAAGTGTTTCTCAGCACCAAACCTTTCATCTGATTTCTAAATTGCTGCATTTGTAAATTCCAAAAGCCAATATAAAAAGGAATAGTAGTGGTAAAAAGGCACTTGTGGGTTTAACCAATCTTGTTTTTTTGTACAATTCTCCTTTAAAGGGGGTGTAGCCAGGGGTGTGTCCTATGCCTGCATACTTTTGCTGATAGGTGTCCCTCATTCTCATCTCAAAAAGTTGGGAGGTAAGTATATGCAATGTAGCGGATCATGGCTGGTGGGAGGGGCTGTACATAGCTTCCTGAAATCACAGCACCCGACCTCAGTACTCCCCTCAAGAGTTCCCAGCCCTGAGACAAGCAGTGGGCTGCCTCCTATGCAAATATCCAAATGTCTTGATGGTATGGATGTCAGTCAAGTGGGAGTTCCTAAGCAGGATGCATTTGCATGCAGACCCCCCCTCGGTAACACCTACATGTGATGCTGAACCTCCATGATTGAAAGTACCGAAATTCAATGAATGAAAGGGGTGGGGACAGGCAGGGCTGGTTTTAGAAATCACAGCCCCCCCTGAAAATATCAAAACATATTATTGTTAAAATGCACATGAGGGGTTGTGCAAACAGCAGCGGGGGGGGGGGGGTTGCTGGGTGGCTCAGATACCGATCCCCCTGCACTATAGGGTGAGCCACAAGAGTCAGCAATAAAGCAGTACAGTCAGCCCCCTTCTGAATGGATGGGGCCCGGGCCCAGTACAGCAGGGCTGGCTGTACTGCCTTTTTAGCTGACAGTCAGCTGACAGTCAGGCTGGGGCACATGTGGGGGGGGGCAAACAGTAGGGGGGTGGTGGCGCAGATACCAATCCCCCGGCACTATAGGGTGAACACAAATGTAAGCAATAGGGCAGTACAGCTGGCCCTCCTTTAAACTGATGGGGCCCGGGCCCAGTACAGCAGGGCTGGCTGTACTGCCTTATCAGTCAGGCTGGGAAGGAAAGGCCTAGATAATGTGGGACGTCCTCCAGCCAGGAAATGAGGTGGGGCTCTATCTGACCTGCTGCAGCTTCAAATGCACATTGTGAGAAGCTCACAGTGTGCAATGAAATCAGAGTAAGCTATTTCAGTAGAGGAGGGGAGCCGGTACACCTGTGCAAGACTGAAGGGGAGGCCGGAGGTCATAAATAATCTATATACAGTACTGTGTTCATCATGCAGTAATATAAATGCATTAAGAAAAGTCCAGCCTCACAAACCTGATAGCCATTGGCTTCCATAGAACTAGTATTACTCCCAGCAGGCTTTGCTTCTAGCAGCCACCCAATGAAAACGACCAACAGACAGAAATCTTTCACATAAAATGTCATTTTTATTCCTCACAATATATCCTTTTATATTTTTTATTTTATATTAAATCTCAATCATTTCATTATTGACAATTTATATAAATATATATGTTTTCAGTACAAGCATCAGAACATTAAACAATCAGGAGGAACATTACAATGTAAACATGACCGGCACTTAAAAAAATTGTTGGATTAAATTAAAAAAAATAGCATGTTGTCAAAAATACCCCTCTTGTATGTTTTCACAGAAACATAAAAAAGTCAAAATTTAAAAAGTAAAAAAAAAATAAAGTTGGCATCCCAGAGGAGAAAGGTGTCACTGTGCGGTGAGGATGGCGTCTCTGCTGAGCAGGAGGGTGGCCTGCTTGTCCATGAGTTTACTGAACAGTCCGTCTTTGTTTTTCAGCAGCTGCTCGTGTTTACCGCACTCCACCACCCGGCCCTGGTCAATCACCGCCACCGCGTCCGTCTTCTGGATGGTGGAGAGGCAGTGGGCGATAATGAGGACCGTCCGTCCATCCATCAGCCGGTCCAGGGCTTCCTGAACCAGGAATTCGTTTTCTGCATCCAATGCGCTGAAAAAAAGAAAATATGTAAAAAAAAATACAATTTTTTTTTTTTTTTTTAGAGGATTTACTCCTCCTCCACTTTGGGAACACCCAAAAGCCAATAATATGAAAACAGAGTCAGAAACTGGGACAGGGAAGATCTCACCACTCTCCAACAATGAAGGTATTGACAGTGAATGGAAAAGAGCCTACAAAACTCCCCCTATAACTGGAATGTCACTTTTGGGTGGAGTGGCCTTCGTGAGAAGAACATTGATTGACTACGTGCACACGACCTCCCTCTAACTGGCAGCATATTCCAGGAATGACTCAGGGAAAGATCCTGACACTAGAGCATGTTCTTCTCACCATGGGTGACTCTAGTCCAGTGGCAGCTGGTGATAAACTTTTTTGGGGGAGGGGAGGCAAACACATCCCCCCCCCCCTGTTTCTGGTCCGCACTCACCTCTTCATAGTCGGGGCGCCACGGGTTTCTAGGCTTCTCCTCCTGGCCAACCCGATCCGCCTCCAAAGCCAGAAGAAAATGGCGAATTTTGATTTTGCTAGTGTCACAAGTGGGTGGGTCCCCAGCCTTTTTCAAGCTAATGTGGCTTTAAAAAAAAAAAAAAAAAAAACACACAATCTCGCAGTGCATTATGGGGCGTTCCATGGCGCTCAAATTTTCGGCGAACGCCTCATATGTTCGGAACATTTGTGAGCAAATGAACACCTGACGTGCGACTCAAACATCGGGCTCATCCCTAATGAGGATGCTCTACCCTGCTCCTTCTGACCCATTTCACCCGCTACAGGTACATCTACAATAAAAGCCTCGTACATACGATCAGATTTTCCACAGACAAAGCATCTGACTTTTTGTCCAAAGGGCGTGTGCCGGGAACTTGTCTTGCATACAAACGGCACACAATTGTCGGCCAACATACTCGAACGTAGGGACATACTACGTGGGTTTTCATCTTATTTGCGCCACTCTTTGGTTACCTTCTGCTAATGTTGTGTTTGGTGAGCATTGATTCCGAGCATGAGTGTTTGTACTTTGGACTTTTGTCCAACGGACTTGTGTACACATGCTTGGAAAATCCGACAACAGACCGTTGTTCGCGGAAAATTTTAAAGCCTGCCATCCAACATTTGTCCGCGGAAAATCCGACAACAATTGTCCGATGGAGCGTACAAACGCTCGGATTTTCTGCCAACAGCCTGTCATCACACAATTCCCCTTGGAAAATCTGATCATGTGTACGAGGCTTAAGCCCTAAAGCAAATGCGTGGGAAAGAAGAGCTAGGTGGATTATTCTCAACAACACAACAAAAGATAAAGTTGTTTTTCTGCCAACAGAACGGCAGTGTGCAACTTTCTATTATGGCAGGAGGACTGGTTTGGGAGAAGCAGATCCTGAAGATGGGAGCCCTCATTGCTGAGGTGGTGACAGCGAGGGACCTTCGAGTGGTACTGGGGACACGGTGAGCCCAATAACACTGGATACTTCCCCGCTGGTGTTTGGACCGCTTTACCAGTCTACGAGAGGAGCGGACCAACTGATTCACGTGAACTCTTGTTTGGAGAGAATTAGACTGATCCACAACGTATGACATGTGGAATACTGCCCACTACTTTAACAGTGTATTGGGGTGGCAATCAAAATGGATGGCACATTGGTGTGCATGCTGCCATGTCTTGCAGTAATGTTCATTTTAACCAGTACTACAGCAATGCTCAAAATGTGTACTGACGTGTTTTCTTGCTTAGCACCATGGAGACTTTCTATGTACATCACTTTTCTTTATGCAAGAAAGATTTCTCCAGAATATGAAGGGGCTGTGATGTTTGGACTCTGGATATAGATCAGCTGAATCTCGGGCTGTTGTAATTCTAAATCCTTTTTTTTTTACTTTTAGACAGTGTCTAACTGGTTGGATGACAAAGCTGAGATAAGATTATTACCTTGTTGCTTCATCCAGGAGGAGAATTCTGGGATCCTATGTAGAAGAAGAATACTGAGTTATAGTACACAGTGAGACAACTAGTGAGGAGCTCAACACACTCGGGTGAACATGAGAAAAGTTCAGGTGTCCAATCCAAACCTTACTGAAGTCAATGGGAACCAAATGTTAAACAGTTCTGCCATTTTCTAGGCTAACAGGTAGGGATGAGCTTTATGTTTGGGTCGAACATAAGTTCAACTAGAACATTGGGTGTTCGCCCGTTTGTCAAAAAACAAACATTATGGGGCGATCGCTCCAAATTTGAGCGCCGCGCAACGCCCCATAATGCACTGCGAGAGCGCAGTGCATTGCTGTATGATGATTGGCCAAAGCATGCACCATGACCTGCATGATTTGGCCAATCCCAGCGCCCTCAGCTAAGAAAGCCATTATATCCTGCCTTTCGCCAATCATGGCTCAGGGTGACTAAGTCCGCACCTCACACTATATAAGGCTGCCTGCACATTGGCCTCGTGTAGTGTGTTGTTGGCGTGGACGGAGAGAGTGTGTCATTTAGATTGAGCAGGCAGGCAGGTTATTCAGTTAACTGCAGTGTATTTCATTATATATATATATATATATATATATATATATATATATATATATATATATATATATATACACATATACATATATACACACACACACACACACACACACAGTCAGGTCCATAAATATTGGGAGTAGGAATTACAACAGTTTGTATATGTGCCTCCCACTTTTTAAGGGACCAAAAGTAATGGGACAATTGGCTGCTCAGCTGTTCCATGGCCATTTACAAAGGAGCAGATAAAAGGTCCAGAGTTCATTTCAAGTGTGCTATTTGCATTTGGAATCTTTTGCTGTCAACTCTCAATATGAGATCCAAAGAGCTGTCACTATCAGTGAAGCAAGCCATCATTAGGCTGAAAAAACAAAACAAACCCATCAGAGAGATAGAAAAAACATTAGGTGTGGCCAAATCAACTGTTTGGAACATCCTTAACCACCTCAATACAGGGCACTTACACCCCCTTCCTGCCCAAGCCATTTTTCAGTTTTCAGCGCTGTCGCACTTTGAATGACAATTGCGCGGTCATGTTACACTGCACCTTAATTAAATTTTTATCATTTTTTCCCCACAAATAGAGCTTTCGTTTGGTGGTATTTGATCACCTCTGCGGTTTTTATTTATTGCGCTATAAACAAAAGAAGAGGGACAATTTTGAAAAAACACAATATTTTTTACTTTTTGCTATAATAAATATCCAATTTTTTTTTTTTTTAACAAATTTTTTCCTCAGTTTAGGCCGATATGTATTCTTCTACATATTTTTGGTAAAAAAAAATTGCGATAAGCGTATATTGATTGGTTTGCGCAAAAGTTATAGAGTCTACAAAATAGGGGATAGATTTATAGCATTTTTATTATTTATTTATTTTTTACTAGTAATAGCGGCGATCTGCGATTTTTATTGTGACTGCGATATTGCGGCCGACACATCGGACACTTTTGACACATTTTTGGGACCATTCACATTTATACAGCGATCAATGCTATAAAATTGCATTGATTACTGTGTAAATGTGACTGGCAGGGAAGGGGTTAACACTAGGGGGCGCTCGAGGGGTTAATGTATGACCTAAGGAGGTGATTCTAACTGTGGGGGGGAGGGGACTGACTGGGGGAGGTGACCGATCGCTGTCCCTATGTACAAGGGACACGCCATCGGTCTCCTCTCCTCTCTGACAGGACGTGGATCTGTGTTTACATGCACAGATCCACGCTCCGGCTCTGTTACCCGGCAATCGCGGGTGCCCGGCAGACATCGCGGCCGCCGGGCACGCGCACCGGGTCCCGAGTGACGCAGCGGGCACACGCGCGCGCCCCCTAGTGGCTCGGGAGGGCGAGGACGTCATATGACGTCCTCCCAGAACAACAGAAGCCTCGTCCAGCCGTCATATGACGGTGGGCGGTGGCTTAGTGGTTAAAAAGAAAGAATGCACCAGTGAGCTCAGCAACACCAAAAGACCCAGAAGACCACGGAAAACAACTGTGGTGGATGACCGAAGAAGTCTGCAGTTAAAGCACATCTTGTTTGTTTCATTTTAAATCTATTGTGGTGGTTTATAGAGCCAAAAATATTAAAAAAGGGTCGATGTCCCAATATTTATGGACCTGTATATATACACAGTCAGTCTTGTATATATATATATATATATATATATATATATATATATATATATATATATATATATATCCACTGCATACAGTTTAGCTATATCTCACTGAAGGCCATTCCTGGCGTACTGTTTTTAATATACTTCAGGCAGGCAGGTGATTCAGTTAGCTGCAGTGTATTTAATATATATATATATATATATATATATATATATATATATATATATATATATATATATATATATATATATATATATATATATATATATATATATATATATAGACAGTCTCGTATATGTGTATATGTGTATATATATATATATATATATATATATATATATATATATATATATATATATCCACTGTATCCAGTTTAGCTACATCTGACTGAAGGCTGTTCCTGGTGTACTGTTTCTAATATACTTCAGGCAGTGTACACAGTATAGAGTGCCTATAAAGCAGTTGCTCATACTTTTCTGGTGGTCAATAAAGTACACCCATTGTTGTTATTACACTTCTGTTGGTGTACACAGTACTGTGCACCCCTAGTGCAGTTGCTACTACTTTCCTGGTGGTGTACACAATACATACAGTGCACCCCCCTTTCATGACTAAGCCTATTTTTGAAATTTGGTGTTTACAAGTTAAAATCCGTATTTTTTGCTAGAAAATTACTTAGAACCCCCAAACATTATATATATTTTTTTAGCAGAGAATCTAGAGAATATTTGCAATATTTTTTATCACACGGTATTTGTGCAGCGGTGTTTTAAACGCAAATTTTTGGAAAAGTGACACTTTCATGAATTTTAAAAAATCCAAACAGTAAAGTTACCCCGATTTTTTTGTATAATGTGAAAGATGATGTTACGCCGAGTAAATAGATACCAAACATGTCACCCTTTATAATTGCACGCACTCGTGGAATGGCGACGAACTAGGTACCTATGAATTTCCATAGGCGACGCTTTAAAAATTTTTTACGGTTACCAGGTTTGAGCTACAGAGGAGGTCTAGGGCTAGAATTATTGCTCTCGCTCTGACGATCGCGGCGATACCTCACATGTGTGGTTTGAACACCATTTACATATGCGGGCGAGACTTCCGTATGCGTTTTCTTCGCTGCGCGAGCTCGCGGGGACAGGGGCACTTTAAACATTTTTTTTATTTTATTTATTTTTGTACTTTATAAATTGTGTTTAAAATTTTTTTTTTTTTTTTTTTTTTTTTTTTTTTACTTTTATTGCTGTCACAAGCAATGTAAACATCCCTTGTGACAGTAATAGGTGGTGACAGGTACTCTTTATGGAGTGATCGGGGGTCTAAAAGACCCCCCATCCCTCCTTTACACTTCAAAGTATTCAGATCGCCGAAAATGGCGATTCTGAATACTGTGTACTTTTTTAAATTCGGCGCCATTGGCAGCCGAGTAAACGGGAAGCTTCCGCGTTTACAACAAGAAGGCTGGAACGAAGCCACTCGCAGCTTCGTTCCAGCCCGCTCCCAGCCGCCGAAGGCAGCCGAACGGACACCGGGCCTCCCGATCGCACGGGAGGCCCGGTAACAGCGGCGGGAGGGGGGGGTGTCCCCTCCCGCTCCTCCGGTATAACAGCCGAGCGGCTTTTAGCCTCATCGGTTGTTATACACGGGTAGCCGATCGCCCGCTGTAAACAACGGTACCGGGATGATGCCTGCAGCTGCGGGCATCATCCCGGTATAACCCCGCAAAGCCGAGTACGCATATCTGTGTACGGTCCGCGGGAAGGGGTTAAACTTCTGTTGGTGTACACAGTACCGTACACCCCTAGTGCAGTTGCTACTTCTTTCCTGGTGGTGTACACAGTACACAAAACAGTGTAGTGTTTTTTTGCTAAATAAAATTTACAGCATGTCCGGAAGGCCACCAAGGAGAGGCAGACGCTCACAGGCCACTAAAAGAGGGCAAGCAGGCTCTCTCTACAGTCGACAGTGCTGGTCGTGGACACGGTGCATCCTCAGCACGTGGCCGTGGAGCATGCTTGTCCTTTTTTCCTGCAGCTGGCCGTGTTATCGAGCCACAACATGCAGAAGAGTTGGTGGAATGGATAACAAAGCCGTCCTCATCCTCCTCATACTCTGTCACCCAGGCTCAGCGTAGTTTGCCTGCCAATGCAGCTGCTAAAGCAGCCTATTCCATCGGCTCCATGTCCACAGTCACTCCTTCCATAGACCCCACCATCATGCACGGAGGAGTCCCCTGAACTATTTGACCACAGTGTCGGGTACATGCTGCAAGAGGATTTGCAGCGATTTGAAGGCTCCGATGATGGTACCCAGGTTGAGGAAGGGAGTAACCTCAGCCTAGAGAGGAAACTGGTAGTGATGTTACCCCAGCTGCAGCATACTGCCAAGTTTGCTCCAGTGACGAGGAGGGAGGGGATGATGAGGTCACTGACTCAACTTGGGTGCCTGATAGAAGAGAGGAGGAGGAGGCACATCTGCAATAAGGTAGGATGCCCTCCAGGGGGTCGCTTAAGGGCAGCCACCCTATTGCATCACACCGCAGAGCTAAGCAGGTGCAGGGCGCTGCTGACTCCCCACATATTTTGAAAAGTTCTTTGGTGTGGGCCTTTTTTGACATGTGTGCAGAGGATTGCACCGCTGCTGTTTGCAACATATGTCTGAAGCATATCAAGCGTGGCCAAAACAGCAGCCGCTTGGGAACCACATGCTCGACCAGACATATGACGACCCCCCATGCAATCCGTTGGCAACAGCACTTAAAAGACCCACATCAAAGAACAAGGCAGGCCTCTCCTTACTCCTCATCAGCTAGGTTCTCCAACCCCACTATACCTCCAGTCCTCTCAGAAACCTGCACTGAGAGTAATGAAGGTATAGCAATAGGTGTCCCAAGTACTTGCAGCATCACCAGACAAAAAGACCATTGTCAGCAATTAGAGAATTGCCTCACTTTGATAGATGACTGGATGACCATTAGCTCCCTCAAACTCAACGGTTCAAAAACAGAACTTCTTCTCCTACATGCTAACAAAAATTCCAATACTAAGACTCCGTGGACACCTCCCACCATCTTTGGACAGACCATCTCTCCAAGCTGTAACCGATTACAGAGTGCACTTGTCCACAGACTCTGTTGATCGGCTCACATTCAAAAAAATAATCAATCTTGGATCACCAGCTACCAAGCACCTGATGCTGATGTAACCAAATGATTTTTCTGTGGATGTGAGATCCCTTGAAGACTGCATATGCTGAGTGACTATCCTATTATGCCGAGTGACTATCCTATTCCTCCTCAATTTTCATGATGATAGCGTCTAAGAATATTTTCAGTTCAGGGCACCACCACCACTACCAAAGGCCCAATTTTTCTGCCCCTGTTTAACAGGGGTACGTAATTACCATTTTTGATCAAATATTTAACAGCAGGGTTCGTTCCTGTGCTCAACAAGAGTATCTGTGAGGGGCTGCAGTGTTGTGGCACCATCACCACTGCCTAAGGCTCAATTTTTCTGCCCTTGTTTAACAGGGACGTGTAATTACAATTTTTGATCAAATATTTAACAGCAGTGAACAACAATTGGGGATAGAAGAGGGGATATAGCGGTGCCAAGGAATTTAGGGATTTGTTACACAGAGATAATTAAAAAGTATAATTTTATTAACCACTTAAGGACCACCTCACTCCAATGTACATCGACAAGGTGGCACAGGCAGGCAGAATCACGAACATATACGTGATCTACCTCCCGCGGGCGGGGGGTCCAGTCGGACCCCCCCCCGTGCCCGAGACGGTCCGCTTCTGACCAGCGGCGATCAGAGATGAGGGGGAGACCATCCGTTCGTGGCCCCTCCCTCGCGATCGCCGCCGGCCAATCAAATCATTCCTTTGCTGCTGTATGCTAAACAGCAGCAAAGGAAATGATGTCATCTTACCTCGGCTCGGTATTTTCCGTTCCGGCGCCGAGGAGAGAAGACTTCAATGTGAGTGTAACACTACACACACACAGTAGAACATGCCAGGCACACAAAACACCCCCCTTTACCCCCCGATCCCCCCCGATCACCCCCTAATCCCCCCCCCCTTGTCACACTGACACCAAGCAGTTTTTTTATTTTATTTTTTTTTCTGATTACTGCATGGTGTCAGTTTGTGACAGTTACTGTGTTAGGGCAGTTAGGGTTAGCCCCCTTTAGGTCTAGGGTACCCCCCTAACCAAGTTTTAACCCCTTGATCACCCCCTGTCGCCAGTGTCACTAAGCAATAATTTTTCTGATCGCTGTATTAGTGTCGCTGGTGACGCTAGTTAGGGAGGTAAATATTTAGGTTCGTCGTCAGCGTTTTATAGCGACAGGGACCCCCATATACTACCTAATAAATGTTTTAACCCCTTGGTTGCCCCCTAGTTAACCCTTTCACCACTGATCACCGTATAACTGTTACGGGTGACGCTGGTTAGTTTGTTTATTTTTTATAGTGTCAGTGCACCCGCCGTTTATTACTGAATAAAGGTTTAGCCCCCTGATCACCCGGCGGTGATATGCGTCACCCCAGGCAGCGTCAGATTAGCGCCAGTACCGCTAACACCCACGCACGCAGCATACGCCTCCCTTAGTTTTATAGTATCTGAACGGATCAATATCTGATCCGATCAGATCTATAATAGTGTCCCCAGCAGTTTAGGGTTCCCAAAAATGCAGTGTTAGTGGGATCAGCCCAGATACCTGCTAGCACCTGCATTTTGCCCCTCCGCCCAGCCCACCCAAGTGCAGTATCGATCGATCACTGTCACTTACAAAACACTACATAACTGCAGCGTTCGCAGAGTCAGGCCTGATCCCTGCGATCGCTAACAGTTTTTTTGGTAGCGGTTTGGTGAACTGGCAAGCACCAGCCCCAGGCAGCGTCAGGTTAGCGCCAGTACCGCTAACACCCACGCACGCAGCATACGCCTCCCTTAGTAGTATAGTATCTGAACGGATCAATATCTGATCCGATCAGATCTATACTAGCGTCTCCAGCAGTTTAGGGTTCCCAAAAACGCAGTGTTAGTGGGATCATCCCAGATACCTGCTAGCACCTGCGTTTTGCCCCTCCGCCCGGCCCAGCCCAGACCACCCAAGTGCAGTATCGATCGATCACTGTCACTTACAAAACACTAAACGCATAACTGCAGCGTTCGCAGAGTCCGGCCTAATCCCTGCGATCGCCAACAGTTTTTTTGGCAGCGTTTTGGTAAACTGGCAAGCACCAGTGGCCTAGTACACCCCGGTCGTAGTCAAACCAGCACTGCAGTAACACTTGGTGACGTGGTGAGTCCCATAAGTGCAGTTCAAGCTGGTGAGGTGGCAAGCACAAGTAGTGTCCCGCTGCCACCAAGAAGAAGACAAACACAGGCCCGTCGTGCCCATAGTGCCCTTCCTGCTGCATTCGCCAATCCTAATTGGGAATCTACCACTTCTGCAGCACCCGTACTTCCCCCATTCACATCCCCAACCAAATGCAGTCGGCTGAATGAGAGGCATTTTTATGTCCTCCCGAGTACCCCTACCCAGCGAACCCCCCCCAAAAAAGATGTCGTGTCTGCAGCAAGCGCGGATATAGGCGTGACACCCGCTATTATTGTCCCTCCTGTCCTGACAATCCTGGTCTTTGCATTGGTGAATGTTTTGAACGCTACCATTCACTAGTTGAGTATTAGCGTAGGGTACAGCACTGCACAGACTAGGCACACTTTCACAGGGTCTCCCAAGATGCCATTGTATTTTGAGAGACCCGAACCTGGAACCGGTTACAGTTATAAAAGTTACAAAAAAAAGTGTAAAAAAAAAAAATATATATATATATAAAATAAAAAAAATAGTTGTCGTTTTATTGTTCTCTCTCTATTCTCTCTCTATTGTTCTGCTCTTTTTTACTGTATTCTATTCTGCAAATGTTTTATTGTTATTATGTTTTATCATGTTTGCTTTTCAGGTATGCAATTTTTTATACTTTACCGTTTACTGTGTTTTATTGTTAACCATTTTTTTGTCTTCAGGTACGCCATTTACAACTTTGAGTGGTTATACCAGAATGATACCTGCAGGTTTAGGTATCATATTGGTATCATTCTTTTCAGCCAGCGGTCGGCATTCATGTAAAAGCAATCCTAGTGGCTAATTAGCCTCTAGACTGCTTTTACAAGCAGTGGGAGGGAATGCCCCCCTCCAGTGCTGGACTGGGACAAAAATTTGGCCCTGAACTTCCTCATGACCGGCCCACTTTAATTTTGAGTGTCCCCAACAGAATCCCTTTACATCAGAGTGTCCCCAACAGCATCCCCCTTACATCAGGGTGTCCCCAACAGCATCCCCCTTACATCAGGGTGTCCCCAACAGCATCCCCCTTACATCAGGGTGTCCCCAACAGCGTTCCCCTTACATCAGAGTGTCCCCAACAGCGTCCCCCTTACATCAGAGTCCCCACCAGCAACCCCCTTCACATCAGAGCCCCCATCAGAGAGTCCCCACCAGCAGCCCACTTCACATCAGAGTCCCCATCAGAGAGTCTCCACCAGCAGCCCCCTTCACATCAGAGTCCCCATCAGAGAGTCCCCACCAGCAGCCCACTTCACATCAGAGTCCCCACCAGCAACCCCCTTCACATCAGAGTCCCCATCAGAGAGTCCCCACCAGCAGCCCACTTCACATCAGAGAGTCCCCACCAGCAGCCCACTTCACATCAGAGTCCCCACCAGCAGCCCACTTCACATCAGAGTCCCCACCAGCAGCCCACTTCACATCAGAGTCCCCACCAGCAGCCCACTTCACATCAGAGTTCCCACCAGCAGCCCACTTCACATCAGAGTTCCCACCAGCAGCCCACTTCACATCAGAGTTCCCACCAGCAGCCCACTTCACATCAGAGTCCCCATCAGGGAGTCCCCACCAGCAGCTCCCTTCACATCAGTGTGTCCCCATCAGAAGCCCTTCACATCAGAAAGCCCCCATCAGCAGCCCCCTTCACATCAGTGTGTCCTCCCTCTCCTCCCCTCCCACATGTACTCACAGTTTTGAAGGCAGCTTCTTGTTCCTCTCTCCAGTCATGTGATAACAAGTGATAGGGGAGAGGGGAAGGAAAGACTACTGTTGGTCTATCTCCCCCTGCAGGCTGGAGGGAGCAGAAAGCCTAATGCTCTCTCCAGCATATGACGGAAGCTGCTCCTCCTGACAGGAGTGAAATTGCGATCGCTCACTGTCAGAGAGGAGCGGCTCCAGGACTGCACCTGACTGGCCCACTGAGCCATCGGCCCACCGGGAATCTCCTGGTATTCCCGATGGCCAGTACATGCCTGCCCCCCTCCCCACCGTCTTCCGTGTTTTTCTCTGGCTCTCCTGTCTCAACAGGGAACCTGAGAATGCAGCAGGTGATTCAGCCAGCTGACCATAGAGCTGATCAGAGACCAGAGTGGCTCCAAACATCTCTATGGCCTAAGAAATCGGAAGCTACGAGCATTTCATGACTTAGATTTCGCCGGATGTAAACAGCGCCATTGGGAAATTGGGAAAGCATTTTATCACACCGATCTTGGTGTGGTCAGATGCTTTGAGGGCAGAGGAGAGATCTAGGGTCTAATAGACCCCAATTTATTCAAAAAAGAGTACCTGTCACTACCTATTGCACTCACAGGGGATATTTACATTCCCTGAGATAACAATAAAAATTATTTAAAAAAAATGAAAGGAACAGTTTAAAAATAAGATAAAAAAGCAAAAAAATAATAAAGAAAAAAAAAAAAAAAAAGCACCCCTGTCCCCCCTGCTCTTGCGCAAAGGCAAACGCAAGCGTCGGTCTGGCATCAAATGTAAACAGCAATTGCACCATGCATGTGAGGTATCACCGCGAAGGTCAGATCGAGGGCAGTAATTTTAGCAGTAGACCTCCTCTGTAAATCTAAAGTGGTAACCTGTAAAGGCTTTTAAAAATGTATTTAGTTTGTCGCCACTGAACGTTTGTGTGCAATTTTAAAGCATGTCATGTTTGGTATTCATGTACTCAGCCTAAGATCATCTTTTTTATTTCATCAAACATTTGGGCAATATAGTGGGCTTTAGTGCATTAAAATTTGAAAAATTGCTGCTCAAATACTGTTTAAAAAAAAAAAAAAAATATGAAACACCCACCATTTTAATCTGTAGGGCATTTGCTTTAAAAAGATATATAATGTTTGGGGGTTCAAAGTAATTTTCTTGCAAAAAAAAATAATTTTTTCATGTAAACAAAAAGTGTCAGAAAGGGCTTTGTCTTTAAGTGGTTAGAAGAGTGGGTGATGTGTGACTTAAGCTTCTAAATGTTGTGCATAAAATGCCAGGACAGTTCAAAACTCCCCCAAATGACCCCATTTTGGAAAGTAGACACCCCTAGCTATTTGCTGAGAGGCATGTCGAGTCAATGGAATATTTTAGATTGTGACACAAGTTGCGGGAAAGAGACACATTTTTTTTTTTTTTTTTGCACAAAGTTGTCACTAAATGATATATTGCTCAAACATGCCATGGGAATATGTGAAATTACACCCCAAAATACATTCTGTTGCTTCTCCTGAGTACGGGGATACCACATGTGTGAGACTTTTTGGGAGCCTAGCCGCGTACGGGGCCCCGAAAACCAATCACCGCCTTCAGGCTTTCTAAGGGCGTAAATTTTTGATTTCACTCTTCACTGCCTACCACAGTTTCGGAGGCCATGGAATGCCCAGGTGGCACAAACCCCCCCCAAATTACCCCATTTTGGAAAGTAGACACCCCAAGCTATTTGCTGAGAGGTATAGTGAGTATTTTGCAGACCTCACTTTTTGTCACAAAGTTTTGAAAATTGAAAAAAGAAAAAAAAAAATGTTTTTTCTTGTCTTTCTTAATTTTCAAAAACAAATGAGAGCTGCAAAATACTCACCATGCCTCTCAGCAAATAGCTTGGGGTGTCTACTTTCCAAAATGGGGTCATTTGGGGGGATTTGTGCCACCTGGGCATTCCATGGCCTCCGAAACTGTGATAGGCAGTGAAGAGTGAAATCAAAAATTTACACCCTTAGAAATCCTGAAGGCGGTGATTGGTTTTCGGGGCCCCGTACGCGGCTAGGCTCCCAAAAAGTCCCACACATGTGGTATCCCCATACTCAGGAGAAGCAGCTAAATGTATTTTGGGGTGCAATTCCACATATGCCCATGGCCTGTGTGAGCAATATATCATTTAGTGACAACTTTGTGCAAAAAAAAAAAAAACAATTTGTCACTTTCCCGCAACTTGTGTCAAAATATAAAATATTCCATGGACTCAACATGCCTCTCAGCAAATAGCTTGGGGTGTCTACTTTCCAAAATGGGGTCATTTGGGGGGGGTTTTGTGCCATCTGGGCAGCTGAATGTATTTTGCGGTGCAATTCCACATAGGCCCATGGCCTGTGTGAGCAATATATCATTTAGTGACAACTTTTTGTAAATATTTTTTTTTTTTTGTCATTATTCAATCACTTGGGACAAAAAAAATAAATATTCAATGGGTTCAACATGCCTCTCAGCAATTTCCTTGGGGTGTCTGCTTTCCAAAATGGGGTCATTTGAGGGGGTTTTGTACTGTCCTGCCATTTTAGCACCTCAAGAAATGACATAGGCAGTCATAAACTAAAAGCTGTGTAAATTCCAGTAAATGTACCCTAGTTTGTAGACGCTATAACTTTTGCGCAAACCAATAAATATACGCTTATTGACATTTTTTTTACCAAAGACATGTGGCCGAATACATTTTGGCCTAAATGTATGACTAAAATTGAGTTTATTGGATTTTTTTTATAACAAAAAGTAGAAAATATAATTTTTTGCAAAATTTTTGGTCTTTTTCCGTTTATAGCGCAAAAAATAAAAACAGAAGAGGTGATCAAATACCATCAAAAGAAAGCTCTATTTGTGGGAAGAAAAGGACGCAAATTTCGTTTGGGTACAGCATTGCATGACCGCGCAATTAGCAGTTAAAGCGACGCAGTGCCAAATTGGAAAAAGCCCTCTGGTCCTTAGGCAGCATAATGGTCCGGGGCTAAAGTGGTTAATATACATAATAATATACATAATAAAAGGGCATACAAAGTACAAGTACAAATGTTGTTGTCATGGATGTTGCGGCCTATGAACTCATGTGCCGCAACATCCTTGACAACAAGGACTGGTATCGACCCATATCTCAGTCATTAATTGACAATTTTACATCTGAATACTATGGGCTAATTTTTTTAGCCTACCAACAAGGGATCATCGACTGCAATATTTGGAAGTTTCTGAATGTTAAAGAGCCAAAAACACCTACATTTTATGCCCTACCCAAATTACGTAAGTCACTAGATTTCCCCCCCGGCCATCCTATCGGCCATATATCTTAGTCCCCATGTTACATCTCTATCCTCATATGTCAAAGACACTATTCATCTCCTTCGTATTCTTGAAGGCATACATTTACGTCAGAATGTTTGGCTGGTTGCCCTCGATGTTGAGAGCTTGTATAACACCATCCCGCACAAGAAAGGCATTGAGGTTGTCACTAAACAACTCCAAGAAAGGGGCTCTGAATTTGAATCATATGGCAGTTTTGTTTTGAAATTATTGCAGTTTATTTTAACATGGAATTTCTTCATGTTTGGCCCTTCCCACTTCCTCCAGGTACAGGGGGTGGCTATGGGGACCAAATGTGCCCCCTTCTACGCCAACCTGTACCTGGGGGGGTAGGAAAGGGAACTTTTTGCCAATCATGACTTGTCCAATCTACTATGTAATGTTGTTTCTTGGCACAGATACATAGATGACGTGCTGTTCTTTTGGTCAGGCACTTGTGAAGAACTTTCTCAGTTCTTCAATTCATTGGCTATTAACACCTATAATTTAAAATATAATATGGAGTGCAGTCAATCGAAAATTACATTTTTGGATCTTGAAATCAACTTGGACCCTGATGGAACTTTTCACTCTGCCCTATTCCGGAAGCCATCGTCCGGAAACACTATCCTCCATGCCAGTAGTGCACATCCCAAGTCCCTGATGGATAGCATCCCCTTCAGCCAGTACCTTTGTATCAAGAGAAATTGTTCACAGGAAGCTGACTTCATCAAGGCCTCCCATGATCTTTACTCTAGGCTAAAAAATATAGGATATAATCACTCAGTTTTGAAACGAGCCTATAATAAGGTTAACAAGCTAGATAGAAAAAAATCTTATTTTTTCAACCAAAGTTACTGAAACTTCTCAAACTGTCTGTTTAATCACTCAATTTTCTAGACAACATGCCCAAGTGAAGGATGCCCTTAAAAAACTTTGGCCTCTATTAACTGCAGACTCGGTTATTAAGAAATATATCAAGCCATATCCAGATATTACATATCAACGATCTCCTTCCCTAGTAGATCGTCTAATAACTAGTCATCATTCTCCCAAAAAGCTACAGTCTCACACTGCTGTTGGCACTTTCCCGTGTGGAAAATGTGATGTGTGTGAATTTGTTTCTAATTCCAGAGAAACCCTCCTTCCCAACGGTCTTACTCATACCATCAAACACAGAGTCACATGTAAGACAGTGGGAGTTGTATATCTAGCTACGTGCCGATGTGATTGTTACTACATCGGCAAGACCAAACGTCCCTTTTATATGCGTATCCGGGATCATATAAAACCCCTATACAAACGAATTACTACTGTCATCAATAGACATGTTGGCTTACAACATAAGTTTGATCCCCATGCTATCGGCTTCACAGCCCTGGAGCACGTACCTTTACATGTTAGAGGCGGTGGAATTGATTGCAAACTACTTCAACTTGAAACAAAGTGGATACATACCCTGGATGCTACTAGATTCCCAGGGTTAAACAAATACATAAGCTTCAAGCCTTTCTTGTAAATGCCTTATGTTTCATTTTCCCAAATTTTCTTTCCCTCCGTCCATATGTATCCCCCACCCTGAACTCAGTGCCATGGATCCTTTGAGTTTGATTATCCCAATTGAAATCATTCTCTAGTGATTATTGCATCAAAGATTCTTTATTATATAAAAAAGGAATTTCTTTTGTGACTTTTTTCTTTTTGGCTAATATCGTTCTGTATTTAATTTATCGTGGATAAACATGTATACCTTTTTTGTTGCATTGTTGAATACTTCTTATATGCTACACACGAATGCTTGTCATGGCTACAGTGCGGAACCCAGTCAAGGGCCTAATTCCTCGTCCCCATTTGGTGTGTGGGTGGCAGGCCGAATTGCATTGCCCTCCTCTGTGCCCTGCCCCTAATCCTCCTCTTGCTGGGGTCCCTATCATCACCCCCCCACTGGTGCCTGCCACTCTGACGCGTATTGGGGGGTCTTTGGCCCCCCTTTGCATTTTCGGGGGTCCTTGTGCCACTATTGGCTGTATGGACACCCAAGGGCGGCACCGCTTCTTGCCGTGCTAGCCCACCCCTTGCCATTGTCCATGCCATGATCCACCTGGATCATGTTTTACCATTTGTCCTTCTTGGGTTTGGTGGCGCTGTCACGCCAAGAATACTTGACGGACAGCTCCCCCTGCCCAGACTATCCGCGTCACATTCGACACTGGTCATGTGACACGGACGGCTCCCTGCACGGCACTGTGGGGCTTGTAGGCCCACAGAGCTGGTGACGGACGCATGCACGATGGCCCTCTTTGTCTGCTCACACGATCGGTGACGTCAGACGCCGATCGTGTGTGGGGGGTATATAATGCCAGCTCCTCCAGCCCTTTCTCTGCTGGTTCTCAGGGGCACCCACACTTGCTATAGCTGGTATAACTGGCATAGCATCCAATAGTAAAAATCTTGACGCGTTTAGTGGATTATTTCCACTCATCAGGAGCAGCTATGTATTGGGGGTACCTGTAATAAGTGAAACACGTCGAGATTTTTACTATTGGATGCTATGCCCCAATGACCACGATTCTACTATGGGTTTGAGCTATCTAAATCATCAATTAAATTTATTGGTTATTACTGTATACACACTTCGGAATGTACTGCTAGTTTATTACTAATCATGTGTAACAATGCTACTGTATTATGAATTTTATTGTGTTATGTCATTATCATAACTTTTAATTCTGCTAATTACATATTAATTTACCATTAATTTATCTACTGTACTACCTCCCTCTGTGTTACCAATAAATTACTATTGTTATTTTACTATATTGATTGGTTTAATCTACCCTAAGTGTCTTGTTTCATATAAAGTCCCACTTCCCTTTTTTGCCCCCTTTCCCTCTTGTGCCAAATTATCGGGGATGGAGTCCTGTGTACCGGATGGTCACGGCTCATATAAAGTCCCACCCATATATATTTCCCATAAACTAATCAGGGATGGAAACATTGCACTTATCTATCATGTTTACCCCGTGGTCACTTGTCGGCTTATCATCCAGCTTAGCCAGCTTAGGTCCATGCTTTTTTCTCAATAATCCTGTTTTTTAATGCTGCTATTTTTTTGCTACAAGGGAGGTGATTTCATCCACATCCGGGAGCTGTGACGCGCACCGCAGTTATCCCCCACCCCCCTGTCCGACTGGTCATTTGGAGTGGCGGCTCGCCCTCGCTGCGCGTCGATGCCACGCCCACATGCCGTACGTCTGGCATCATCTGTGACGCCACACGCTGACGTGTTTGTTATCCAACGACGTCCAGCACGAGGGACGCCGGGTCCCTACATATGAGCGCAAGTCGCTCGGACGTAGGTGCTCTCTCCCTCTGAGCTGCGGACATCCAGCGTGACGTTGGTTACATCTTTGGCGGTTTTGCGGGCCAATTTGACCACTCATCTCCTCTGGAGTGTTTTCAGTTCTTATACACCTTTCACGCTCACACTACACACTCCTATGTGTAGCTTCAGGTAACAATTATTTTTGCGTTGGGTCTCTTTTTCAATCTTATGGTGGATCATCACTCTGATTTCTAACTCTGGTTCACTATCTGCACACATTTTTCTTCACTTTTAGACCTGTGTTCTGGCCTATTGTCTGTCTCACCCACCTTTCCTCTTTCCTTTCATATTTTTGCTGACCCAGTTCTTCTTTTCCACACTCCACTAACACTACCTCACTATCTGTTTTTCACCAGCTCCTTGGATTCACTTCTGCTATTCCATTCCGGGTAGAGTGAACCCCATCCACTATGTGTGATCCATTCCACCATTTGGCCTGCATGCCGGCCTTTGGCTGTTACCTCAGCTCCTGGGGGGGGATGTCAACTCCACCTCCCAGTGCCTTTTTATTTTTATCATCACTACCATTACTTATATGTATACTAATTGCTACCCATAGGTAAGAGTTGCTAGGGCCATTGTTTATGGTCCCTCTCTTCCCCTTTTTACTATCAATTACCATTGATCTATATTATATCACTTACTACAGGTACCCCCAATACATAGCTGCTCCTGATGAGTGGAAATAATCCACGAAACGCGTTGAGCTTTTTACTATTGGATGCTATGCCCCAATGACCATGATTCTACTATGGTTTTGATCTATCTAAATCATCAATTAAATTTATTGGTTATTACTGTATACACACACTTCGGAATGTACTGCTAGTTTATTACTAATCATGTGTAACAATGCTACTGTATTATGAATTTTATTGTGTTATGTCATTATCATACCTTTTAATTCTGCTAATTATTAGGGATGAGCCGAACACCCCCCGGTTCGGTTCGCACCAGAACCTGCGAACGGACCGAAAATTCACACGAACGTTAGAACCCCATTGACGTCTATGGTACTCGAACGTTCCAAATCAAAAGTGCTCATTTTAAAGGCTAATTTGCATGGTATTGTCCTAAAAAGGGTTTGGGGACCTGGGTCCTACCCCAGGGGACATGTATCAATGCAAAAAAAACTTTTAAAAATGGCCGTTTTTTCAGGAGCAGTGATTTTAATGATGCTTAAAGTAAAAAAAAAGTGAAATATTCCTTTAAATATCGTACCTGGGGGGTGTCTATAGCATGCCTGTAAAGTGGCGCATGTTTCCCGTGTTTAGAACAGTCCATGCACCAAATGTCATTTTTAAAGGAAAAAATCTCATTTAAAACTGCTTGCGGGTTTAATGTAATGTCGGGTCCTGGCAATATGGATGAAAATTAGTGAGACAAACGGCATGGGTACCCCCCAGTCCATTACCAGGCCCTTTGGGTCTTGTATGGATATTAAGGGGAACCCCGCACCCAAATTAAAATAAGGAAAGGTGTGGGGCCACCAGGCCCTATATACTCTGAACAGCAGTATACAGGCGGTGCAAACAAGACAGGGACTGTAGGTTTGTTGTTAAGTAGAATCTGTTTGTAATTTTGAACGGGTACATTTTTAACGTGTTTAGCTCCAGCCAAAAAATCTTTTTTAAGCTTTTTGGAAAACATAGGGAAGGGTTATCACCCCTGTGACATTTGTTTTGCTGTCTTTCCTCCTCTTCAGAAGATTTCACCTCTTCTGCAACACTGCAACCCCTCACAGATACTCTAGTTGGAATGCTGAAATGAGCCCTGCTGCAAAGTATTGCATCAAAAATTGTAATTACATGCCCCTGTTAAACAAGGGCTGAAAAATTGGGCCTTAGGCACTGGTGCTGGTGCCACAACACTGCAACCCCTCACAGATACTCTAGTTGGAACACAGAAACGAGCCCTGCTGCAAAGTATTGCATCAAAAATTGTAATTACACGCCCCTGTTAAACAGGGGCTTAAAAATTGTGCCTTAGGCACTGGTGGTGGAGCCCAGAACCAAAAATGTTCTTACAAGCTATCAGCGTGATGATTGAGGAGGAAGAGGATAATTTCTCAGGGATAGTCACTCAACATCAGTATAGGCAGTCTTTGAAGGGATCTGAGATTTCAAAAAAAATTATTCGGTTACATCAGCATCAGGTGCTTGGTAGCTGGTGGTGATCCAAGACTGATTCATTTTTATGAAGGTCAGTTGATCGACCGAGTCGGTGGACAGACGCACCCTGTGATCGGTTACAAAGCCTCCAGCAGCACTGAATGTGCGTTCCGAAAGAACGCTGGATGCAGGACAGGCCAGTAGCTCAATTGCATACTGTGCAAGCTCTGGCCAGTGATCCATCCTCAAGACCCAGTAACCTACAGGATTTTCGGTGGGAAAGGTGTCCAAGTCAAATCTTGCCCCTAGGTATTCCTGCACCATGTAAAACAGACGCTGGCGATGGTTGCTGGAACCGATCATACCTTGGGGCTGCGGACCAAAAAATTGTCTGAACGCATCGGTCAGACGGCCACCTTCTCCACCGCTCCTTCTCTGACTGACCGAAGCCTCAGCGACACGTTGTCCAGAAACAGGAGTTTGTAACCTCCCAGTCTCTGGGAACGCGTTGCACAGACCTTTCTGCAAGGCCTCCCAAAGATGTTTCATCCTCTGCTCCCTCTGCGATGGCAAGATAAGGTCCGCAACCTTACCCTTGTAGCGTGTATCAAGGAGGGTTGCCAGCCAGTATTGGTCCTTCTCCTTGATACCACGAATACAAGGATCCTTACGCAGGCTTTGCAGGATCAGGGAGGCCATGCAGCGTAGGTTTGCTGAGGCATTCGGTCCGGAGTCCTCTGGGTCACTAAGGACGACATGGTCCGCAGCCACCTCCTCCCAGTCACGTACAAGTCCATGTGTTTCTTGGGACTGATCCCTTAAAGACTGCTGCTGATGCTGAGTGCCAGGCTCCACCTCTATACTGACACAATCTTCCTCCTCCTCCTCCTTTTCTTGTGTGATCGGCGGGCACGCAGGAAAACTGTCTGGATAAAGGGGGCCTTGAGAGCTAAGGAAGTCCTCCTCTTCCTGCCTCTGTTCTGCCTCAAGTGCCCTGTCCATTATTCCATGCAGTGTGTGCTCCAACACTTGGACAAGGGGGACAGTGTCACTGATGCATGCACTGTTACTGCTCACCATCCTCGCGGCCTCCTCAAATGGTGACAGGACAGTGCATGCATCCCTGATCATGGCCCACTGGCGTGGGGAAAAAAACCAAGCTCCCCTGACCCTGTTCTGGTGCCATAGTCGCACAGGTACTCATTGATGGCCCTCTGCTGCGTGTGCAGCCGCTGCAGCATGGCCAACGTTGAGTTCCACCTGGTGGGCATTGTCACAGATTAGGCGGTTCTTGGGCAGGTTAAACTCCTTTTGGAGGTCCGTCAGCCGAGCACTGGCATTATATGACCGGCGGAAATGCACACAGACTTTCCTGGCCTGCCTAAGGACATCCTGTAAGCCCGGGTACCTGCCCAAGAACTGCTGCACCACTAAGTTAAGGACGTGAGCCAAACAGGGCACATGGGTCATTTGTCCCTGTCGGAGGGCAGAGAGGAGGTTGGCGCCATTGTCACAAACCACCATTCCTGCCTTAAGTTGGTGTGGCGTCAACCACCTCTGAATCTGCCCCTGCAGAGCTGACAGAACCTCTGCCCCAGTGTGACTCCTGTCCCCCAAGCACACCAGCTCAAGCACCGCATGGCATCTTTTGACCTGCGTACTTGCATAGCCCCTTGAACGGCTACGGAGCATCGCTGGTTCTGAGGACAAAGCACAGGAAGAGGCCATGGAGGAAGAAGAAGAGGAGGGGGTGGAGGAGAGAGGTGTGTCACAATCATTAGCATTTTGGAGGCGTTGTGGCGGAACAACCTCCAACACTACTGCACCTTGTCCTGCATCCTTCCCAGCTGCCAGCAGAGTCACCCAATGCGCCGTGAAACTTAGGTAACGTCCCTGTCCATGCCTGCTGGACCATGAGTCAGCGGTAATATGCACCTTACCACTGACCGCCCTGTCCAGCGAGGCATGGACATTGCCTTCCACATGCCGGTAGAGAGCCAGAATCGCCTTCAGTGAGAAAAAGTGGTGTTTGGGTACCTGCCACTGAGGAACCGCACATTCCACAAACTCACGGAAGGGGGCAGAGTCTACCAACTGAAAAGGCAGCACTTGAAGTGCTAGCAATTTTGCCAAGCTAGCATTCAACCGCTGCGCATGTGGATGGTTGGGAGCAAACTTCTTTTGGCGGTGCAGCAGCTGGGGCAGGGAAATTTGCCTGGTACAATCTGACGTCAGTGTACCAAAAGCAGATTGCCCACAAGTACTTGGCTGTGACACACCTAATTCTACACCTTCATTCCTCTCAGTGCAGGTCTCAGAGGACTGAAGGTATAGTGGGGTTGGAGATCTCAGCTGATGAGGAGCAAGGAGAGGTCCTCTTTGTTCTTTGGTGTGGGTCTTTTAGATACGCTTGCCAACGAACTGCATGGCAGGTCAACATATGTCTGGTCAAGCATGTGGTACCCAAGCAGGAGATGTTTTGGCCACGCGAGATACGCTTGAGACATATGTTGCAAATAGCAGCGGTGCGATCTGATGCACTCGTCTCAAAAAAGGCCCACACCAAAGAACTTTTTGAATAACGCGCAGAGACTGCAGCGCCCTGCACATGTGGAGCTTTGGGGTGTGATGCAGTCAATGTGCTGCCCTTAGGCTGGCCCCTGGAGGGCATCCTGCCTCGTTGGTGATGTGCCGCCTCCTCCTCCTCCTCTCTCCTATCAGGCACCCACGTTGAGTCAGTGACCTCATCATCCCCTCCCTCCTCATCACTGGAGCAAACCTGGCAGTATGCTGCAGCAGGGGGAGCATGACTGCCAGATTGCTGTCCTTCTTGGGCACCCCTTCTGTCCGTGCTCATGTTACTGCCTTCATCAAGCTCAGTATCATCATCAGAGCCTTCCAAACGCTGGGCATCCTCCTGGAGCATGTACCCAACACTGTGGTCAAACAGTTCGAGGGACTCCTCAGGAGGACATGGTGGGGCTAGGGAAGGAGTCACTGATGACATTGAGCCGAGGGAAGAGGCCGCTGCTTTGCCAGACAAAGTACCCTGGGCATGGGTGAGAGAGGATGAGGAGGATGAGGACGGCTTGGTCATCCACTCGACCAAGTCTTCCGCATGTTGCGGCTCAACACGGCCAGCTGCCGAAAAAAAGGCCAAGCGTGTCCCACGGCCACGTGCTGATGAGGATGCACCGTCTCCACGACCAGCACTAGACACAGAGCCTGCTTGCCCTCTCTTATTGGCTTGTGACTGTCTGCCTCTCCTTCTTGGCCTTCCAGACATACCAATGGCCTGTAGCTGCACTAAGCTGGGAGATATATATACACTGATACTGCTGTGCTGCTAGCAAAATCAACTGCCTGCCTGTAGTATGAGAACACCACCAACCTTCTACAGGTAGCTTTAGGTAAACACTGTGCAGAGCTCGCAAAAAAAAATAACTTGTATGTTTAGCTGAACACTGTGAGGTGGACGCACCACACTAACTTGTAGTTTTAGCTGAACACTGTGAGCAGGACGCACAGCACTAACTGGTAGTTTTATCTGAACACTGTGAGCAGGACGCACTGCACTAACTTGTAGCTTTAGATGAACACTGTGAGGTGGACGCACCACACTAACTTGTAGTTTTAGCTGAACACTGTGAGCAGGATGCACCCCACTAACTTGTAGTTTTAGCTGAACACTGTGAGCAGGACGCACCACACTAACTTGTAGTTTTAGCTGAACACTGTGAGCAGGACGCACTGCACTAACTGTAAATAGTCTAGCTGCCTGACTGTGGTACTAATAGGATCAAAAGAACACCAGCAATTTTCTTCAGGTAGCTGTAAATACTGTAACAAGACAAGCCTGCCTGTCAGTAGGAAGATAACAGGAACGGATCTAGCTGAACACTGTGAGCAGGACGTACTGCACTAACTTGTAGCTTTAGATGAACACTGTGCAGAGGTCTCACTACACTAACTTGTAGGTTTAGCTGAACACTGTGAGCAGGACGCACCGCACTAGCTTGTAGGTTTAGCTGAACACTGTGAGGTGGACGCACCACACTAACTTGTGGGTTTAGCTGAACACTGTGAGCAGGACGCACCCCACTAACTTGTAGGTTTAGCTGAACACTGAGCAGGACACACCCCACTAACTTGTAGTTTTAGCTGAACACTGTGAGCAGGACGCACCCCACTAACTTGTAGGTTTAGCTGAACACTGTGAGCAGGACACACCCCACTAACTTGTAGTTTTAGCTGAACACTGTGAGCAGGACGCACCCCACTAACTTGTAGGTTTAGCTGAACACTGTGAGCAGGACGCACTGCACTAACTGTAAATAGTCTAGCTGCCTGACTGTGGTACTAATAGGATCAAAAGAACACCAGCAATTTTCTTCAGGTAGCTGTATATACTGTAACAAGACAAGCCTGCCTGTCAGTAAGAAGATAACAGGAACGGATCTAGCTGAACACTGTGAGCAGGACGCACTGCACTAACTTGTAGCTTTAGATGAACACTGTGCAGAGGTCTCACTACACTAACTTGTAGGTTTAGCTGAACACTGTGAGCAGGACACACCCCACTAACTTGTAGGTTTAGCTGAACACTGTGAGCAGGACGCACTATACTAACTGTAAATAGTCTAGCTGCCCGACTGTGGTACTAATAGGATCAAAAGAACACCAGCAATTTTCTTCAGGTAGCTGTAAATACTGTAACAAGACAAGCCTGCCAGTAAGAAGATAACAGGAATGGATCTAGCTAAACTGAATACAGAGTGTGTATATATATATATATATATATATATATATATATATATATATATATATATATATATATATATATATATATATATATATATATATATATGCGCAACACCTGGGATGCATATATATACACAATACACTGTAAGTGCAGCTAACTGACTGACTGTTCTGCCTAATCTATATAACTCAAATCAAATGACACTGTCTCTCTGTCTATCTCTTTCAACGCCGGAACACACACTACACAGGGCCGCCATGTAGGCGGCCTTATATAGTGTGGGGCGTGTACTAAATCCCCTGAGCCAAATTATGGCTCTCTGTTCAGACGGCGCTGTGATTGGCCAAGCATGCGGGTCATAGTGCATGCTTGGCCAATCATCAGCCAGCAATGCACTGCGATGCCGCAGTGAATTGTGGGCGTGACGCGCCACACGAATTTGGCGCGAACGGCCCATATCTTTCGCAATTCGGCGAACGGGCGAACAGACGATGTTCGAGTCGAACATGGGTTTGACTCGAACACGAAGCTCATCCCTACTAATTACATATTGATTTACCATTAATTTATCTACTGTACTACCTCCCTCTGTGTTACCAATAAATTACTATTGTTATTTTACTATATTGATTGGTTTAATCTACCCTAAGTGTCTTGTTTCATATAAAGTCCCACTTCCCTTTTTTGCCCCCTTTCCCTCTTGTGCTAAAGTGTTCTGGTACCACCAATACCAACACCCAATTTTCCACAGAGTATATAGGGCAGGCCATATAGTATATACAGGCGGTCCTCTATTTTCAAACATCTGACTTACAAACGACTTCTACTTACAAACGGAAGGAGACAACAAGAAGTGAGAGGAAATCTACCCCTATGAAGGGAAATTCTATTCTATACCAATCCTTGTTTCCCTAATAACCCAAAATTTTCAAAATCCAATTGTCATTGGGACAGAAAGTGAGGTGAAATCTTCTGAACAGGGGCACAGACAGCAAAACAAATGTTACAGGGGTGATAACCCTTCCCTATGTTATCCAAAAAGCTTAAAAATAGATTTTTTGGCTGGAGCTACACTTACAAAATGTACCTGTTCCAAATTACAAACAGATTAAACTTAAGAACAAACCTACAGTCCCTGTCTTGTTTGTAACCCGGGGACCACCTGTATACTGCTGCTGTTCAGAGCAGTTTTAAATTACTTTTCTCCTTTAGAAATGTAATTTTGCTCTCGGACTGTTCTAAACATGGGAAACACGCGCCACTTCACAGGCATACTATAGACACCCCCCAGGCACGATATTTAAAGCAATATTACACTTTTATTGTTTCACTTTAAGCATTATTAAAATAACTGCTCCCCAAAAAACGGCCCTTTTTAAAACTTCTTTTTTGCATTGATCCATGTCCCCTGGGGCAGGACCCGGGTCCCCAAACACTTTTTATGACAATAACTTGCATATAAGCCTTTAAAATTAGCACTTTTGATTTTTCACGTTTGAGTCCCATAGACTTTAACGGGGTTCGCGTGTTCGCACGATTTTTTGGTCTGTTCGCATGTTCTGCCGCGAACCGAACCGGGGGGGGGTATTCGGCTCATCAATAATTACTTCTAATGAGTACTGGTTCTGTTAAGAAATACAGGTAACATATATCTTTCAAGTCATATCTGAAGTGAGCAGAGTTAACCTTGTGACAATCAAGAAGTGCGCTGGTTGTTATATACTCTTGATGTATGGTCATTTTTAATCTTTGTCAATAAAGTGTATATTTTACAACATTTTCTTTAGTAGTCAATTTGGTATGGCTCAACAGACATGTGCGGTTTGTTTAGTTCCAAAATAAATGTTAGGACAAATTTTTCGTTATTCGGAGATTTGGATATATCCGAATACCTGAATTACAGTTTAAATGAAGTTTACCGAATGCTCCGAATAATGAAAAGAAATTAATTGGAATTTCCAAAATCCGAATTGAAATTTGAAACAAATTTTACATCAAATTCCAGTCAAATGTGAACTGTAAACATATTTCTGAGATCAAAGACTGTGTGTGTTATTGGAGTACCATTTCAAAATAATTCTGTTTTTGTTAAGCCAAAGGTAATTTAAAGAGTCATTGTAATCATTTAACACTGTTATTGCAGCTCCCCATCCCCCTTCCCTTTCCATGCCCCCCCCTGCAGGAAGTGTACCCCCTCTCTTGGCCTCCAGTGCCCATCACCCTCATCCTCCCCTCCTGTTCTGAACACTGCTCCTGCAACACACCCCTCACTGTTCTCAGCACTCCTACCTTGCCCATTCTGGAAGGTGCACACTTTTGCTAGTAGATACAAACATTTAAATAAAGTAATAAATCATTGTAGTTCACCTTTAGGGAGAATCGTCCACCTTCATTGGATCAGAGGTGCAATAATAGGACAAAAGTGTACAGAATATCCACAGCAAGGGGGAATTCACCAAAACTCCGCCCACTGAGAGATGATAGGATGAAGAATAGCCAGGACCTCTGACATCACAGCCTAAGGACAGGCTATATATTGATAGATTAAAGACAAAGGACAGGCTGTATAGTGACAGATTACAGGCAAAGGACAGGCTGTATAGTGACAGATTACAGGCAAAGGACAGGCTGTATAGTGACAGATTACAGATAAAGGACAGGCTGTATAGTGACAGATTGCAGACAAAGGACAGGCTGTATAGTGACAGATTGCAGACAAAGGACAGGCTGTATAGTGATAGATTACAGCCAAAGGACAGGCTCTATAGTGATAGATTACAGACAAAGTACAGGCTCTATAGTGATAGATTACAGACAAAGTACAGGCTGTATAGTGATAGATTACAGACACAGGACAGGCTGTATAGTGACAGATTACAGGCAAAGGACAGGCTGTATAGTGACAGATTACAGCCAAAGGACAGGCTGTATAGTGACAGATTACAGCCAAAGGACAGGCTGTATAGTGACAGAATACAGCCAAAGGACAGGCTGTATAGTGACAGAATACAGACAAAGGACAGGCTGTATAGTGATAGATTACAGATAAAGGACAGGCTGTATAGTGATAGATTACAGACAAAGGACAGGCTGTATAGTGACAGATTGCAGACAAAGGACAGGCTCTATAGTGATAGATTACAGCCAAAGGACAGGCTCTATAGTGATAGATTACAGACAAAGTACAGGCTGTATAGTGATAGATTACAGACAAAGGACAGGCTGTATAGTGATAGATTACAGACACAGGACAGGCTGTATAGTGACAGATTACAGACAAAGGACAGGCTGTGTAGTGACAGATTAGCACTCTACAAATGATATCTTTCAGGGTTCAATGTATTTATTTGATATTTGAATACATAGTTTACATTTCACATAGTGTAAAGGATACAAAGTACACATCGGGGAAGTATATGTTATATTCATATTCAATAAAGTGACACTAAACTCCCTTCTCTTGCTCTCATCCTCCTCCAAATCAACGTTTTTCTTAATTTTCTTGCTGCTGTGATTTAACGTCATATTGGAGGGTGGCTACATTCAATCTCCATGGTCCCGCTCTATGTAGGAATGTAGCCACCTTCTCTTGCTTGCTCCGAAGATGGACTATGGGATTAGGGCTGCAACCTGTCCAGGATTCACCTGGACAGTCCGGGTTTTGAACCATGTGTCCGGGTGTCAGGCGGACTGAAACCCGGACACATTGTTCAGACCGGGCTGTGGCTCACCAAGAACCCAGGATAGTCACACACAAATCTGTTGCTATCCAGAAGCTGTGGGTGGCTGTCTGGGGACAGGTTCAGCATCACTGGGGGGGGGGGCAGGGCAATGATGTCAACAAGAGTGATTTGGCCACACCCACTGTTCACTGCAGCACGCTATGCGCACCGCATTACTACTCTCCTTTGGGCACCCAAAGTTGTCCCAGGCAGCTAAACTCTGATGTTGCGTACACACGATTGGAAATTCGGCCAGCAAAAGACCGGTGAGAGCTTTTGCTCGGAAAATGCGACCGTGTGAACGCTCCATCTGACTTTTGCTGGCCGAATTCCAGCCAGCAAAAGATTGAGAGCAAGTTCTCAATTTTTCGTTCGGAAAAAGTTCAGATCGGAAATTACGATATTCTCTATCAATTCCGACGCGCAAAATTCCTACGCATGCTCGCAGACAATTCGACGCATGCTCGGAAGCACTTTCTCGGCTCGTCGTAGTGTTGTACGTCACCACGTTCTTGACGGTCGAAAGTTCAGAGAACTTTTGTATGACCGTGTGTATGCAAGCCAAGCTTGAGCGGAATTCCGTCGGAAAAACCATCCAAGATTTTTCTGACGGAAAATCCGCTCGTGTGTACGCGGCATTCGGGTTTAACAGGAAGAAAAGGTGGCAACCCTATATGGGATAGGTAGTCCTCAGAGGGCTGTGCACATGACCCCACATAATCTTCACTTCTTGTTTCAGGCAAACAGAAGTGATGGGGAAAAGAAGAGGTTCAGGAGCTCACTGAGGATGTCACAAGGAGGCAGAAAACACAGTACATAGTGGATGTGTATGGAGTATTTCAGGAGAATAAGGATATCGTTAGTGTCACTTTAAGTCACCACACGCATGCATAATACAACATGTACACAGCACTAAAGAAGGGGGAGCCCAGGGAGTGCGGAGACTTAGGGGGGTCAGACTTATGATGGGGTACATTCCCATTAATCAAGATACAGACTTTCACCAAACGACTGCCAGTGTATCTGTAACTTGTGGATTTGCACCTTCAAAGTCCAGCCCTGAGACCACTGTCCCCCTCACCCCTCCCCATCTATTACACTAGACATGCCTGTCATCCTAACATATTTCAGGCACTGGGAATTCGATAGCAACTGCAGGATGTAAATAGTAATACCATCTCTGGGTAAATGTCATGGCAAGTGTAAAAGTCACAAGACCGGCTCAACAGGATAAACAGTGTAAAGAAAATATTTGTATGTCATTCACGGTACATTGATCACTAATGTCACAGAGCAGAGGAGGCTCACAGGCTAGGGAATCGCATGAACTCACATGGGGGGGGCATTTACTAAAACTGGAGACCTAAACTAAAACACATTGGGGGGTTGTTTACAAAAGGAAAATCCACTTTGCACTGCAATTGCACTTGGAAGTGCAGTCGCTGTAGATCTGAGGGGGACATGCAAAGAAAATAAAAAACAGCATTTTAGCTTGCACATGATTGGATGATAAAATCAGCAGAGCTTCCCCTCATTTCAGATCTGCCCCTCAGATTTAGAATGACTGCACTTCCAAGAGCACCTGCAGTGCAAAGTGAATTTGCCTTTCATAAATAACCCCCATTGTGTCTGGACATAGAGAAAATAGAACTTTATATCCTAAAAGGTTGTTCAATACTGGAGGAATCAGCTATATATTTTTTAATGTATTTCAATAATATATATTTTAAAAAAATATATATAATCCACACACCATAATCCCCCCCCTCCACCAAATGAATTGGAAGGGTGGCAATATAGTGTGGATGAGCAAGTTTGGGGTGGAGAACTTGACTGGCCTGTACAGAGTCCTGACCTCAACTCAATAGAACACCTTTGGGATGAATTAGAGTGGAGACTGCGACCCAGGCCTTCTCGACCAGCATCAGTGCCTGACCTCACAAACGTACATCATTACATCATTAGTCTCCCTTTGAATCAAGAGTCTCCCTCTTTCCCTCTTGCATAAAATGTCAACCTTTACATACAGTAAGAATTTCCCCGTTCACATAGCGATCCCCCTTACTGCAGTGTCCCCCCTTACATCAGTGTCTTTCCTTACAGCAAAGTCCCCCCTAATGTCAAAGTCCCCCTTTACAGCAGTGTCCCTCTTACATCAATGCTCCATCGTGCATAACTGCCCCCCCCCCCCCTTACATCAATGTCTCCCTTTACATCAATGTCCCGCCCATATCAAAAGTCTCCCATTTACATCAAGAGTCTCCCTTGTTTCCCTTTACATAAGAAGCCCCCCTTTACATAAGAGGTCCCCTTTCATTAATGTGTCACCTTACATAAGAGCCCCCCTTACATCAATGTGCCACCTTACACCAGAGCCCCCCTTACATCAAAGTGCCCTCTTACATCAAACTTCCCCTTACATTACTAGTGGTCCTAACAACACTAGTTCCATAAACCAGCTAGTGGTCCCGGTAACCACCGATGGATGTGGTTGGGTTGAAGGACTTTCAGAGCACTCCCCTAGACTCTGAGCTGGTAATCCATAAGCTTCTCAGTACATTAGTGACCACACAGAACTGACCTATAAGCTGCAGCCGCCAGTGACACACCACTGACCCCCTACTCATAATGGACCATAGATGACATATGTTATACAGTAGATCGTATTTTAACAATTAAAGACAGATATCTTGATGAGACAAAAAAAAAAAATTTAAAACATCTAAAAAAGGCTGCAGATGTGGCCAATTCCAGGCCGTTCTGGTAGACAAAGCAGTGACACGTCTAGAAGATCTTTCCCCACATTTTATTGGCCAATAATTATGATGGGCTACCAAAATGACTAATACAAATGTGTAAGAGGCAGGAAGGCACGGGAGAACTTTAACACTATGAAGAAGTGTCGGAGCTTTGCTAGTCAGAATGGATTGGAATCCAACCTTATTGGGGCACTTTTCAAGGCTGATGCAGGTATAAGAACCCCTGTGTGCCTGAACTTTTTATCTGCAGATTGTTTTTTTGGTTTAAAGATGGAGCAATTTTCAAACATTCCTTTAACTCATAATGTGAGTAATAAGGCCAGCATGTTAAGAAATTGCACAATCCTTACTCTCCACTGTCTTCAGAATTTCATTATATTGCTGTAATTCATACGGTTTGTCCTTAAATACTGATCTCACATACCTATCTCTCTTACTTATTTCTCTCTCATATTTTTCTCTCTCATGCTGAAGTTCGATCTGATGGATGTAGTTGAACATAAATTTCTTCCTCTCTATCCGTTCTCTTCTCGGGTTTCTTGGCTGTTCCAGGCGGAATCTGACATTCCTCAAGGCGCTGTCTATCACCATTAGGATGTCGGTGGATCTTCCCAGAGTCTTTATGTGGCTCTCAGGTGTGTAATTCTCAATGGCCATCACCGTCTCCGCACCCATTAGTCTGAATATTTTCTCAACTTCCAGGTAATCTCCTTTGGTTTTGAAGGTGAGGACAATGATGGGAACAATGCCTGAAGAAGAGGAACACAGTGAGCATCTCAAAGAATCTCGGTAGCCAAAGGAACATTTCTAATAAGGCATGTTAGGCCTATGCCTAGGGGTGGTTGTGTATTACTGGGCCCTGTTACATTACATTCATACTGTGCAAATGAGGGCAACATAGAATGTTATTAGGCTATTTTCTTGGCAGTTTGAGTACTCCTCATTCACACAGCATAGAGCGAATCAGGAAAATTTTGCAATAACCATTTGTCTACCAGTGCTATTTATAAATGGTGGACAATGATTTGAACCACTTGCTGAACAATGTATGCATAAAATTGTCCTGTCAGCAAATGGTCATACCATAATCATGACTGCAGCATTTTTTATTTCTGCTGGCGATTGGTGGTTCCTGGTAGGTGTCAAGTCCTGGGAAAAAAAGTGTGGCAAGTCACACACACACACAATGTCCTCAGGCCGTCTTTGTTGAATGTGCAAAGTGGGGCACAGGCCCCGGGCTACTCACTCCTCAGTGCCCATCAAATGCAGCCTGATCAGTGTCCCCATCAATGCAGCCTGATCAGTGTCCCCATCAATGCAGCCTGATCAGTGTCCCCATCAATGCAGCCTGATCAGTGTCGTGTCCCCATCAGTGCAGTCTGATCAGTGTCCCCATCAGTGTAGACTGATCAGTGTCCCCATCAGTGTAGACTGATCAGTGTCCCCATCAGTGTAGTCTGATCAGTGTCCCCATCAGTGTAGTCTGATCAGTGTCCCCATCAGTGTAGTCTGATCAGTGTCCCCATCAGTGTAGACTGATCAGTGTCCCCATCAGTGTAGTCTGATCAGTGTCCCCATCAGTGCAGCCTGATCAGTGTCCCCATCAGTGCAGCCTGATCAGTGTCCCCATCAGTGCAGCCTGATCAGTGTCCCCATCAGTGCAGCCTGATCAGTGTCCCCATCAGTGCAGCCTGATCAGTGTCCCCATCAGTGCAGCCTGATCAGTGTCCCCATCAGTGCAGCCTGATCAGTGTCCCCATCAGTGCAGCCTGATCAGTGTCCCCATCAGTGCAGCCTGATCAGTGTCCCCATCAGTGCAGCCTGATCAGTGTCCCAATCAGTGCAGCCTGATCAGTGTCCCCATCAGTGCAGCCTGATCAGTGTCCCCATCAGTGCAGCCTGATCAGTGTCCCCATCAGTGCAGCCTAATCAGTGTCCCCATCAGTGCAGCCTGATCAGTGTCCCCATCAATGTAGTCTGATCAGTTTCCCCATCAGTGCAGCCTGATCAGTGTCCCCATCAATGTAGTCTGATCAGTGTCCCCATCAATGCAGCCTGATCAGTGTCCCCATCAATGCAGCCTGATCAGTGTCCCCATCAATGCAGCCTGATCAGTGTCCCCATCTGTGCAGCCTGATCATTGTCCCCATCAGTGCAGCCTGATCAGTGTCCCCATCAGTGCAGCCTGATCAGTGTCCCCATCAGTGCAGCCTGATCAGTGTCCCCATCAATGCAGCCTGATCAGTGTCCCATCAGTGCAGCCTGATCAGTGTCCCATCAGTGCAGCCTGATCAGTGTCTCATCAGTGCAGCCTGATCAGTGTCTCATCAGTGCAGCCTGATCAGTGTCCCATCAGTGCAGCCTGATCAGTGTCCCATCAGTGCAGCCTGATCAGTGTCCCATCAGTGCAGCCTGATCAGTGTCCCATCAGTGCAGCCTGATCAGTGTCCCATCAGTGCAGCCTGATCAGTGTCCCATCAGTGCAGCCTGATCAGTGTCCCATCAGTGCAGCCTGATCAGTGTCCCCATCAATGTAGTCTGATCAGTGTCCCCATCAGTGCAGCCTGATCGGTGTCCCCATCAGTGCAGCCTGATCAGTGTCCCCATCAGTGCAGCCTGATCAGTGTCCCCATCAGTGCAGCCTGATCAGTGTCCCCATCAGTGCAGCCTGATCAGTGTCCCAATCAGTGCAGCCTGATCAGTGTCCCAATCAGTGCAGCCTGATCAGTGTCCCAATCAGTGCAGCCTGATCAGTGTCCCCAGCAATGCAGCCTGATCAGTGTCCCCAGCAATGCAGCCTGATCAGTGTCCCCAGCAATGCAGCCTGATCAGTGTCCCCAGCAATGCAGCCTGATCAGTGTCCCCAGCAATGCAGCCTGATCAGTGTCCCCATCAATGTAGTCTGATCAGTGTCCACATCAGTGCAGCCTGATCAGTGTCCCAATCAGTGCAGCCTGATCAGTGTCCCCATCAATGCAGCCTGATCAGTGTCCCCATCAGTGCAGCCTGATCAGTGTCCCATCAGTGCAGCCTGATCAGTGTCCCATCAGTGCAGCCTGATCAGTGTCCCATCAGTGCAGCCTGATCAGTGTCCCATCAGTGCAGCCTGATCAGTGTCCCATCAGTGCAGCCTGATCAGTGTCCCATCAGTGCAGCCTGATCAGTGTCCCCATCAATGTAGTCTGATCAGTGTCCCCATCAGTGCAGCCTGATCAGTGTCCCATCAGTGCAGCCTGATCAGTGTCCCATCAGTGCAGCCTGATCAGTGTCCCCATCAATGTAGTCTGATCAGTGTCCCCATCAGTGCAGCCTGATCAGTGTCCCCATCAGTGCAGCCTGATCAGTGTCCCCATCAGTGCAGCCTGATCAGTGTCCCCATCAGTGCAGCCTGATCAGTGTCCCCATCAGTGCAGCCTGATCAGTGTCCCCATCAGTGCAGCCTGATCAGTGTCCCAATCAGTGCAGCCTGATCAGTGTCCCAATCAGTGCAGCCTGATCAGTGTCCCAATCAGTGCAGCCTGATCAGTGTCCCCAGCAATGCAGCCTGATCAGTGTCCCCAGCAATGCAGCCTGATCAGTGTCCCCAGCAATGCAGCCTGATCAGTGTCCCCAGCAATGCAGCCTGATCAGTGTCCCCAGCAATGCAGCCTGATCAGTGTCCCCATCAATGTAGTCTGATCAGTGTCCACATCAGTGCAGCCTGATCAGTGTCCCAATCAGTGCAGCCTGATCAGTGTCCCCATCAATGCAGCCTGATCAGTTTCCCCATCAGTGCAGCCTGATCAGTGTCCCATCAGTGCAGCCTGATCAGTGTCCCATCAGTGCAGCCTGATCAGTGTCCCATCAGTGCAGCCTGATCAGTGTCCCATCAGTGCAGCCTGATCAGTGTCCCATCAGTGCAGCCTGATCAGTGTCCCATCAGTGCAGCCTGATCAGTGTCCCCATCAATGTAGTCTGATCAGTGTCCCCATCAGTGCAGCCTGATCAGTGTCCCATCAGTGCAGCCTGATCAGTGTCCCATCAGTGCAGCCTGATCAGTGTCCCCATCAATGTAGTCTGATCAGTGTCCCCATCAGTGCAGCCTGATCAGTGTCCCCATCAGTGCAGCCTGATCAGTGTCCCCATCAGTGCAGCCTGATCAGTGTCCCCATCAGTGCAGCCTGATCAGTGTCCCCATCAGTGCAGCCTGATCAGTGTCCCCATCAGTGCAGCCTGATCAGTGTCCCCATCAGTGCAGCCTGATTAGTGTCCCCAGCAATGCAGCTTGATCAGTGTCCCCATCAGTGCAGCCTAAACAGTGTCCCCAGCAATGCAGCCTGATAGGTGTCCCCATCAGTGCAGCCTAATCAGTGTCCCCATCAGTGCAGCCTGATCAGTGTCCCCATCAATGTAGTCTGATCAGTTTCCCCATCAGTGCAGCCTGATCAGTGTCCCCATCAATGTAGTCTGATCAGTGTCCCCATCAATGCAGCCTGATCAGTGTCCCCATCAATGCAGCCTGATCAGTGTCCCCATCAATGCAGCCTGATCAGTGTCCCCATCTGTGCAGCCTGATCATTGTCCCCATCAGTGCAGCCTGATCAGTGTCCCCATCAATGCAGCCTGATCAGTGTCCCCATCAGTGCAGCCTGATCAGTGTCCCCATCAATGCAGCCTGATCAGTGTCCCCATCAATGCAGCCTGATCAGTGTCCCCATCAATGCAGCCTGATCAGTGTCCCCATCAATGCAGCCTGATCAGTGTCCCCATCAATGCAGCCTGATCAGTGTCCCCATCAATGCAGCCTGATCAGTGTCCCAATCAATGCAGCCTGATCAGTGTCCCAATCAATGCAGCCTGATCAGTGTCCCAATCAATGCAGCCTGATCAGTGTCCCCATCAATGCAGCCTGATCAGTGTCCCCATCAATGCAGCCTGATCAGTGTCCCCATCAATGCAGCCTGATCAGTGTCCCCATCAATGCAGCCTGATCAGTGTCCCCATCAATGCAGCCTGATCAGTGTCCCAATCAATGCAGCCTGATCAGTGTCCCAATCAATGCAGCCTGATCAGTGTCCCAATCAATGCAGCCTGATCAGTGTCCCAATCAATGCAGCCTGATCAGTGTCCCAATCAATGCAGCCTGATCAGTGTCCCAATCAATGCAGCCTGATCAGTGTCCCCATCAGTGCAGCCTGATCAGTGTCCCAATCAGTGCAGCCTGATCAGTGTCCCCATCAGTGCAGCCTGATCAGTGCCCCCATCAGTGTATTCTGATCAGTGTCCCCCTCAGTGTAGTCTGATCAGTGTCTCCATCAATGCAGCCTCATCAGTGTCCCCAACAGTGCAGCCTGATCAGTGTCCCCATCAGTGTAGCCTGATTAGTGACACAGGACAGGGTCAGGGTAGCTTGGCTTTTTTTTTGACACGCCAGTGGCTACTGATCAGGGATGCATGCACTGCCCTGTCACCATTTGAGGATGCCACGAGGATGGTAAGCAGTGACAGTGCATGCATCACTGATACCGTCCCTCTTGTCTTCCTGTTGGAGCACTCGCTGCGTGGAATAATGGACAGGGGACTTAAGGCAGAACAGAGGGAGGGAGGAAGAGGAGCATTTCTTTACCTCTCAAGGCCCCCTTTATCCATATACTAGTATTCCTGCAGGCTGCCGATTACACAGGAAGAAGAAGAGGAGGAGGATTGTGTCAGCTTGGAGATGAAGGATAACACTCAGCATCAGCATCAGCAGCAGTCTTCAAGGGATCATATTTAGTCCCCAGAAACCAATGGAGTTGTACGTGGCTGGGAGGAGGTGGTTGAGAATCATGTGACCCTCATGCCTTGTTTCTATTAAATTCTTTATTTTCTGACAGTCATATATCACATGCCACATGAAACATTTCTTTTAAACATCATATCAACATATACAGCTTCTATTTGTCATAATATACCTACTTAACTCGTTTCCTTACACAATAATTCTAAATCTCTTCAGTTTCAAGGGCAAGCATATCTTTTCCCCTTTCATTTCCCATATCCCTTATATACCCCCCCCCCCCCCTTCCCACGAGAAAAAAAAAAAAAAAAAAAAATTATATATATATTATTCCTCTCCTCCCTTTTCCCCTCCTCTCTCTACCCCCCCAAAAAGGGGGGGGGGGGGAGACCCCCCTCCTCGGTTCCATTCGAACCTACCTAGCCCCCTTCTCCTGTTCTCTAGTTCTGTACTCTACTAGAGGGGACCAAATCCTCCGATATTTCTCATCTTGTTCTTTCAGCGTCATAGTCAAATTTTCCATTTGTTGAATTTCTATAATTCTAGCCCACCACTGGAATTTGGTCGGAGGGACTGTACTCTTCCACAGAGCCGGTATACAAGCCCTTGCGGCAGTGAGAAGGTGTTTAAGCAGAGAGTTTCTATATTTTTCCACCGATAGGGGAACGTCATTTAGTAAAAATGCAGCCGGGTTACTCCCGAGAGATACACCTGTAATATCCTTAATCGTTTCCTCAACCATTTCCCAGAAGCTCTTAATTTCCTCACAATCCCAAAATATGTGTAACATCGTACCCACCCCTCTCTTACAACGCCAACATCTATCTGATACCTGTGGAAAGATTTTTTGAAGAACTGATGGTGTTCTGTACCATCTGGTAAGGATTTTATATCCTCCCTCTTGATATCTGCTAGCAATCGATGTTTTATGTACTGATTTTAACATTTTAGCCTTCTGTTTTTGGGTGAACGTTACTCCTAACTCTCTCTCCCAGGCTTGCATGAAATTGAGCTCCTGTGGGGCTTCCAGATTTGTTAATATTTCGTAGAAATATGATAGGGAGTGCCTCATACTTTCTCCATTTAAACAACTCCGCTCAAAGCTAGATAGTCCCCGTATCACTGGGAATGTTTTGATTTTTGAGCGAATATACGCTCCTAGCTGCATGGACCTGAAATAGTCCAGGTCTTCTGTCACTTCTCCCTCTATCTCACCTCGTGTCATCAGACGGCAGTCTCTAGAAAAGTCTATGAGCCTACTTTTCCCTTTATGTTTTAATGCCTCATACCTCCGGTCAATTAGGCCTGGTAAGAAATCCGGGGCGCCCAGTACCGGAGTCATTGGGCTCGGATTTGGTGAAAGATTTGTTTTTTTAAAGATCATATAAATGGAGCAGATGGTTGCCCCTGTTAACGGATGTTTTTTCACTATGGTAGGTAATGCCTCATGCCTTGTTTCCACTGAGGGGATCGGTTCGGTACGGTGCACTATTTTGGGTGTTTCCATTATAAAAGTGGCCCATACAACTGAACCGTACCACTCCATTCAGGGTCCTGCTTCAGATGTGGGGCCATAGAAAATGGAACGGTTCGGTTGGGGCGGAGCTACGATACATTCCACTGATTGGCTGACAGAAAACCCTCTGCTGTGCTATGCTGAGGCATTTTTTCTAAACCCTGTATGGCCCCTTGCAGTGGAAATGCTCACCAGAATAGACTGGACCATTCTAGGCCATTCAAACTGTACCGACCCGAACCGATACGCTCAGTGGAAACGAGGCATATGTGACCCAGAGGACTGCCACATCAAAAAATTTGCAACTACCACCATTATATTCTCCAGGGTCTCTGCTTCAAGAAAATCTATGTTTGGGGAATTGAACAATCTTTAGGCCTATATTGTGCCTCTGAACATGGGTGCAAAAACAGCTCTTGTAGAAAGTGGTTAAGGCCATCAGATGGAGCCGACAATCGTAGGAAATAAAACATATAAATTATGCATAGCACTTGTATTCAACCTTGCTTTGACATGCATTTGTCATGATTACTTTTTCTTTATTGCACATGGAATGTGTTCTTGCTTAACATGTTAACCACTTAAGGACCAGCCTCGTTTTGAGATTTCGGTGTTTACATGTTTAAAACAGGTTTTTTTTTTTGCTAGAAAATTACTTAGATCCCCCAAACATTATATATTGTTTTTTTTCTAACACCCTGGAGAAAAAAATGGCGATCATTGCAATACTTTTTTCACACCGTATTTGCGCAGAGGTCTTACAAGCGCACTTTTTTGGAAAAAAATTCACTTTTTTGAATAAAAATATAAGACAACAGTAAAGTTAGCCCAATTTTTTTTTATATTTTGAAAGATAATGTTACGCCGGGTAAATTGATACCCAACATGTCATGCTTCAAAATTGCGCCCGCTCGTGGAATGGCAACAAACTTTTACCCTTAAAAATCTCCATAGGCGACGTTTTAAAAAATTCTACAGGTTTCATGTTTTAAGTTACAGAGGTGGTCTAGGGCTAGAATTATTGCTCTCGCTCTACTGATCGTGGAGATACCTCACATGTGTGGTTTGAAAACCGTTTTCACATGCGGGTGCTACTCACGTATGCGTTAGCTTCTGCACGCGAGCTCGTCGGGACGGGGCGCGTTTAAAACATTTTTATTTTTTATTAATATTTATTTTACCTTTTATTTTTTATTTTCACACTATTTTAAAAAAAAATGTCACTTTTATTCCTATTACAAGGGATGTAAACATCCCTTGTAATAGAAAAAAAGCATGACAGGACCTCTTATATATGAGATCTGGGGTCAAAAAGACATCAGATGTCATATTTAAACTAAAATGCAATAATAAAGAAAAAAAAATTGTAATTTAAAAAAATTATTTAAATAAAATGGCCCTTTAAGAGCTATTGGTGGAAGTGACGTTTTGATGTCGCTTCCGCCCAGCAATTGTATGGAGACGGGTGGGGGCCATCTTCCCCTCACTCGTCTCCATACCTGACAGGAGACAGGACGCGTTTGCCTCCGCCGCTTCCGATGGCTCTGGTAAGTGGCAGACGGCACCGGATCGCCGTGGCAGGGGGGGCCCTCTCCCGCCACCGATAAAAGTGATCTCACGGCGAATCCACTGCAGAGACCACTTTTATCTTGTAGCGGATCGCCCGCTGAAGACAAGGATACCAGGGTTATAGGAGCTAGCTGCTGCCATAACAACGATATCCTCCTTCAAACAGCCGCCGTAAAACGGCGGGCAGTCCGTAAGTGGTTAAACTTCTTTTTTTTTTTCAATAGAAACATTTATTAGAATATATATATATATATATATATATATATATATATATATATATATATATATATATATATATATATATATATATATATATATATATATATATATAGTATCGCACAAAAAGAAAGTACACCCCTCAGTCACATTTTTGTAAATATTTTCTTCTATCTTTTCATGTGACAACACTGAAGAAATGACACTTTGCTACAATGTAAAGTAGTGAGTGTACAAAAAATATAAAGAAAAAAACTGCGCTGTGCCCTCAAAAACATGTATATGAAATTACATGACAGATATTACTAAATCATTGGACAGAGTGAAATTATGGAAAATCAAACTGGTGTCTGACTATTATCGAGTGCATATAAAACAATAAAACCAAAAGCACTTGTAGTGAAAGTGAAATTAGAACACCAAGTCCATAAACCAGATGAATAGATGCCCAGTAAGCAGTGAGAGGAGACCCTTGATCGCTGTTCATAGGGATCGGTATGGAGAAATGGAGAATAAGAAAACACCCATAATAGTGATCCACCACCACCTAAAATGCAAGCTTACCAAATAACAAGCTCAATAAGCTTGTCGAAAAATCGAAAACCAGATGGACATGGGTCTGGAACGTCCCTCTGTGCGCTTATGAAAGGCAGCAGGCAAGCTGGATGAAGTAAAGATCCAGATATCCAACCAGCGTTAGGGCATCCCTCTGGCGGCGTGGCTGCGGGCAGGTATAGGGAGGTAGCAATCCCCGAATCACAAACATAGGAGTAAAGAAGAAGTATCCATAGTGTGACTCCGTCTAACAAATTTATTAGGATAAGGCATGGCAAGTACTAATCATATCGGGTAGGATAAAAAACTAAATGGGTGTATTGGACACAAAAAAAACTTCATATAAATGAAGTAAAAATGCATCAAATACAAAACCCTAAATCTAAAAGGTAAGTTCACACGTGTATTGACAACATGGATGTGCAATAAACCAATATGGCACCATCTTGTGGGGAAAATTGGGAATAGAAATAAATAAAAATAATATTAAAGTTAAACTGAATAGGAGACTGCATTCCTGCATATATAGCACTATTAAATTCCCATAGATAAGTGTGGCGCCATCCTATGGGAAAATATAAAAAAATATTAGGAGGAAAAAATATATAGTAAATATTAATAAAAATAAATAGAAACAGGAAAATTGGATTAGGATTAATAGAAAACTATATAAAATAGGCCCTGATATGTCCAGCAAGAAGAATGTATATCAATAAAGGACAACCATATTATATGGGCACATCTACAAAAAATAAAACTCTAACTCAACAACTGATAATAAAAAAATGTTCTCTCTTAAATGTCAAACATATGTAAGCACATAGGGTACCGCCCCTAAGAAATCACGCCAAGTTCACATGAATACAGACTAGTCAACAAACAGCAGGTCAAACAATGTAAAAATAAGCAATATTAAGCATTGTCTGTAAAGGCATTTAAATCAGTCTCTACATTTAGCTCAAAAGGTGTGTAGCACTTTATTCTATGTATCCATGCCATTTCTAACCGGGATACACCTTGCACTAAAGAACCACCTCTCCAAGGACAGGTGTATTTATCTATCCCTAAAAATACAGTTTTATCTGGGTTCCTATTGTGGGCTTCTAGATAATGTCTAGACACAGGGTGTTTAGGGAAAGCATTCAGGATGTTTGTCACATGCTCATTGAGTCTAACCATAAGGGGTCGCTTAGTCCTGCCTACATATTGTAGCCCGCAAGGGCATTGGAGCAGGTATACGACCCCTTTGGTAGAGCATGTGACAAAAGGCCTAATGGCAAATTCAACACGTGTACTATTGGATCTAAAAGAGTGGGTTCTCCTCTGAGTGCATCCATTTAAAGTGCATATTCTGCATCGCCTACACTGGTAAAATCCAGTGAGGTTATCAAAGAATCCCCTTTTAATGGTAGGTGGGTCAATAATATTATTAGCAACTGTGCCCATAATGAAAGGTGCCCCCTTATAAACCAACTGGGGCCCAGGAGGAAGGATGGTATTAAGAGTGGAATCACTCATAAGGATGTGCCAAGGTTTTTTTTAGCATCTGGCCCACCTTTCTATGCTGAATGGAGTATGAAGTGATAAAAGGAACGGATGGTGCCCTATTGGTATTGGGCATCTTCTCTATGAGTAATTCACTTCTGTCGATAGACAACACCTCTTCTAGTGTGTTATTGAGATGTGTGATCTGATAACCCTTTCCAGAAACCGTTTGGTCAGGATGTCTGCCTGTATGAGAAATTCTCCTCTATCAGAGCAGTTACGTTTTAAACGTATATACTGGCACTTAGGCACCGACCTAATCCAAGCCTCATGATGGCAACTGTTGGTAGGAATATACGAATTACGGTCGGTGCTTTTAAAGTAGGTAGCAGTAGTAAACTGACAATTATTTATCCGAATGGTGAGATCTAAGAAGTGAATCTCATGCTGACTGACTTCGTAATTGAGAAAAATGCCCCTGGAGTTAATGTTCAAATCTCCAAGGAAGGAATCCAAATCAGACTTATCTCCATCCCATAGGAGAAGGATGTCGTCTATGTACCTTGCCCACAGGACCACTTGGGGTCTCTGTTGAGCATAGACAACATCCTCCTCCCACAGGGCCATAAAAAGGTTTGCCAAACTGGGGGCATATTTAGCCCCCATGGCGACCCCTCTATCCTGCTTATAAAATTGGCCTCCGAACCAAAAATAGCTCCGAGAGGCAGCAAATTGGAGCAACTTCAGGATAAAGCAAATTTGCTCATCCACCAGGCCAGAATCACGTCTAAGGATATATTCAACCGCAAAAAGACCTAAATTGTGCAGTATGATGGTGTAGAGGGACGTGACATCAGCTGTCACCATCCACATTCCTGGCTGAGGAGCAAGGGCCACCAGCAAATTAATCACCTGATGAGAATCCTTTATGAAGGAAGGCATTTTATTGACTAGTGGCTGAAGAAAGAAATCAATATACCTGCCCACCCGGGACGTGATCGAATCCATACCACTAACGATAGGGCGGCCCGGGGGGCAGGTAGGATGTTTATGAATTTTCGGCAAATAATATACCCCCTGGATTACGTGGTGTCCTAGGTATTAGATAGGCCTTCTCTTTCTTATTCAGAATGCCTAGATCAGAACCCTTCTGTACTAGAGCTTCCAGTTCCTTCTTATATTTGACTTTGGGGTCTGACCTAAGGGGGTATACGTGTCTTTATCATCTAATATTCTGTGCATGCTGATTAATGTGTGTGAATGTGCTACTCCCATATTGCCACCACTTACAATGTTCTTTCTATTTTTCCAAACAATCACTTATAAATCATATCATGTGCATTAAATTAAACCAAAAAAAACTTTGAATCAGACAAAGATATAAACATATATTATTCAATACATAAAAAGTCCTTCAAAAGTGCTGCAAAATCCTTTATCAATTGTTGTGACTGACGTGCTCCTATGTTCCTTCAGTAATCATATGTGACTTAGTGAGACACCTCCACCATTCAGATTGGCCACTCACCAGATGCTTATTTAAAGATGCGCCTTTGGTTCATTCAAGGGATAACCACTCCACCTAAGTAACACTCCTCACCGGCTATACTTAGACTCTAGTATTCCTCATGTGAAAGCATAGGGACAAAAAACGATCATAGCGCAATATGTTTAAACTATTTATTTTAAAATCCAAAGAAAGAGTATCCACTCACATTTAAAAGTGCCCTCGAGCCGGCACGAAGCTTATCCAGCAGTTATGGACGGGTGTTGGGCTGTTTGCATGGTCCGCCTAGTAGTACTGTGCGGCCTCCACGCTTGGCTTGCGCTTCAAGCAGGGGCGTCGGGAGGGGGTGGCTAGCCGTGGCTGAAGCCCCGAATGTGACCCCGAAAAGCCCCGAGTCTCGGCCATCTATTTTATCATTATTAGCCCCGAGTCCCCCATGAAAGTGCGGCGCCGCACTGCGCATGAGCGGCGGCCAGGAGTCGGGGCGTGTGATGTCACGATAGGCAGCAGCGGCACGCACTGTGATGACGCGTCAGCGTCACGCACGGCCGGCCCCTACCTTCAAAAAGCGGTGGCCGGCGGGAGACAAAGCGCGCGCAAACATCGGAGACATCACGTGACCAGCAGCCGCCGCGCTCAGCCGCTCACCACCCCCCGGCCCGGACTCAGAACGAAGGCAGCCGCCCGCCAGCCAGGCTGAGCCAGCGTGCGACGCGACCGACCACTGCTGCAGGCCAGAACAGGGCCAAACAAGGTGACACTGACGACCTGCTGACCTCCGGACTGCTGACTGCTGCTGAGTCTGGCCTCAGTGCGTGGCCTGACAGACAGTGCTCTGCTCAGGCGGCCTAGCCTAGGCCTATATACGCCCACGCCGCGCCACGCACTTGACTTCAAGAACGAGAACTGACTGAGTGAGACAGTGTCACTGTCAGTGAGTGAACTGAATGTGAGTAGCACAGTGCACTCACTGTCTGACTGGCTGGCTGCCTGCGCCTGACCTGCGGCCTTGTTGTCGGGTGGGAAAGGCGCGCAGCGGTGCAGTCTCAACAAGTCATCATCATCAAATCAATTCATACCTGCTGCGCTGCCACTGCCAGTGGTGGACTGGACGAGTGGACGGACTGTCTGTAGTCACACTGGTCGTCATCATCAAGTAACTCCTCATGCTTCATGAGATGGGGCCCAGCAGTAGCGCACTACAGGTAACTATATATGCAATGCATGCATGCAAGGAGAAAATGCTGCTTAGTTATATGTTATTATGTCTGATCACATTGATTGATGATAAAATAAAATCCGGACCTATATAGTATATAGTCTAATTTAAATCACATTCACAGACTGCACTGTTTATTAAAATAAGTTTGTAAAAAGTCTTTATAGTCTGAAATTAGAACATTACCACCTGCTACTGGTGGGCCAGTGGGCCGGCTACCTAGATTACCTGTACCCATTTGATTTAATATAATATATACTTCAATGGATAAATGGAGAAAATGCTGGCTTGATGTCTGATCACATTGATTGTAAAACGGAATCCTATAGTATAATTTAAATCAGACTGGTGTTTATTATATTTTGTAAAATAGAATGTTGGTTTGAGACAGTCTGAAAGAAATTAGAACATTACCTACCTAGATAGATTTCATTACAGTCATATTACAGTAACCTTGCCTTACCCATTTAATAGATATAAAATATACTTCAATATATAATTCCACAAAGGAAATGGGGACAACTTGGCAAGCGATAGTTTATATGTATTAATCACAATTTATTCTTGTAAAATGCTGACAACCCGAAAATAGATTTTTATACTGTATATTGCTTTTATCTTTTTCTAATAGTATTTTATGTGCAACATACCATCAACATTAAAGTTTTTTTTGGAATTGCACCACCGAAACGCATGTCAACAACAACAATGCATTGGAATATGCAACAACAAAACAGGTAAAAATCTCTGTCTCTCTCGCTCTCTGGCTCGCTCTCTCTGGCTCGCGCTCTCTGGCTCGCGCTCTCTGGCTCGCGCTCTCTGGCTCGCGCTCTCTGGCTCGCGCTCTCTGGCTCGCGCTCTCTGGCTCGCGCTCTCTGGCTCGCGCTCTCTGGCTCGCGCTCTCTGGCTCGCGCTCTCTGGCTCGCGCTCTCTGGCTCGCGCTCTCTGGCTCTCTCTGTCTGTCTCTCAGTCTCTCGCTCTCTCAGTCTCTCGCTCTCTCAGTCTCTCGCTCTCTCAGTCTCTCGCTCTCTCAGTCTCTCGCTCTCTCAGTCTCTCGCTCTCTCAGTCTCTCGCTCTCTCAGTCTCTCGCTCTCTCAGTCTCTCGCTCTCTCAGTCTCTCGCTCTCTCAGTCTCTCGCTCTCTCAGTCTCTCGCTCTCTCAGTCTCTCGCTCTCTCAGTCTCTCGCTCTCTCAGTCTCTCGCTCTCTCAGTCTCTCGCTCTCTCAGTCTCTCGCTCTCTCAGTCTCTCGCTCTCTCAGTCTCTCGCTCTCTCAGTCTCTCGCTCTCTCAGTCTCTCGCTCTCTCAGTCTCTCGCTCTCTCAGTCTCTCGCTCTCTCAGTCTCTCGCTCTCTCAGTCTCTCGCTCTCTCAGTCTCTCGCTCTCTCAGTCTCTCGCTCTCTCAGTCTCTCGCTCTCTCAGTCTCTCGCTCTCTCAGTCTCTCGCTCTCTCAGTCTCTCGCTCTCTCAGTCTCTCGCTCTCTCAGTCTCTCGCTCTCTCAGTCTCTCGCTCTCTCAGTCTCTCGCTCTCTCAGTCTCTCGCTCTCTCAGTCTCTCGCTCTCTCAGTCTCTCGCTCTCTCAGTCTCTCGCTCTCTCAGTCTCTCGCTCTCTCAGTCTCTCGCTCTCTCAGTCTCTCGCTCTCTCAGTCTCTCGCTCTCTCAGTCTCTCGCTCTCTCAGTCTCTCGCTCTCTCAGTCTCTCGCTCTCTCAGTCTCTCGCTCTCTCAGTCTCTCGCTCTCTCAGTCTCTCGCTCTCTCAGTCTCTCGCTCTCTCAGTCTCTCGCTCTCTCAGTCTCTCGCTCTCTCAGTCTCTCGCTCTCTCAGTCTCTCGCTCTCTCAGTCTCTCGCTCTCTCAGTCTCTCGCTCTCTCAGTCTCTCGCTCTCTCAGTCTCTCGCTCTCTCTGTCTGTCTCTCTCTGTCTCTCTCTGTCTCTCTCATCTAGGAGAATTAAAAACCTCCCAACCCTGTATGTGGTTTGTATATTGCATAATGTTTTTGGCCATACACAATGCAGCTGTTGACAGCTTTCTGCTTTCCCTTCATTAGAAGTTGGTCAGGCTGACTTGATGGGCACTGGTAAGGCAGAGCCAGAGCCTGAATGGAAGAAACACCAAAGAGGCAAAACCCCCCTACGACAACAGGTAAGTAGGCAAAAAATTCTAAATAAAAAATGTCAGAAGGGTTTATTAATGTAAAAATCTGTCATGTGAGGTCACGGTGTTGACACTACCAATAGAAAAGTTTCTAACAATTTATAAGTTTCAACTGACACCTCATTTATTTAAACTAGCTCACTGTAGGACAGTGATTTTTACCCTTGGCCCCCCAGATGTTTTGGAACGACATTTCCCAATTCCCACGATGCTTGAATGCACTGCAGAATATGCGCATCATGGGAAATGTAGTTCCAAAACATCTGGGGTGCCAAGGTTCTTGAGACCAGACGGTCTATGAGACCACTCTCATAGTTGAGACCAGAGTAATAAATTTGAAATAATTTCTTCATAGGATATGGATATCAGAAATTTTTTCAGCAAAAAAGGGTCAAAAGCATCAGGAGAAGCTGAGCCTGAGTCTCAGGAAGAAGCTGTGAGCACGGATCAAATTTCAGAATGTGATGACAGTATTTTACTTGCAGAGGAACTGGAAGGCACTTCTAGTACCACAACAGATACAGAAGTGGGTGATGGATCCATTGCTATGACTGCAGTTTGTGATGTTACTGATCTAGGAGATGTGGATAGTGGTTCTATGCAGCCTAAACTAAATCAATATCCATATGAAATGTTTGGTTCACAAAAGCGATCATTCCAATTTCACTGGTTTGAAAAATATAATTGGCTAGAATATTCATGTTCCAAAAATACTGCATTTTGTTTTGCTTGTCGAAATTTTGCCCCAAAAGGCAAGAGGCACAATCTGGACGCATTATTAACCACACAAGGTTTTAAAAATTGGAAACGTGCTTTAGATTCCTTCAAGGAGCATGAAAGAAGTGCTCTTCACAAGTCTAGCATGTTGGCATGGGCAGCTTGCAAAGATGCTAAACTGCGTGGAAATGTTGTAGAACAAATAGAAAAAGCTACTGAACTCCAAATTCGAGAAAGGCGACAATATCTAGAACGAATAGTTGCAACCACAGTGCTTCTTGCCAAGCAGGGCATATCATTTCGAGGTCATTTAGAAGGAGAAGGAAGCCTAAATAGAGGCAATTTTAAAGAGTGCTTAAATTATTTACGTAAATTTGATCCTTTCCTTCAAAAGTACAAGCCTCCAGGCAATGCTACGTACACTTCACCTTCATCACAAAATGATCTCATACAGTGCTGTTCAGAAGAAGTAACAAGTACAATTGTTAGGCAGTTAAAGAAATCTGGAATGTATGCCATAATGGCAGACGAAGCAAGGGATAAAAGAAAAGAGCAACTTGCTATCTGTGTACGCTTTGTTGAACCTGACACAAGTGCTGTAAAAGAACATTTCCTGGGATTTTGTGAACTGAAAGATTTAAGTGCAAACTCAATAACAGAATCTTTGGAAGATTGTCTCACAGTTAATGGTTTAGCCAATGTCCTCTGTGTTGCTCAAACGTACGATGGAGCTGCAGTTATGAGTGGCGTAATTGGTGGTGTACAAGCAAAGTTTCAGAAAAAACATCCTGAAGCTATTTATGTTCACTGTTATGCCCATGAACTAAACCTTGTACTCTGCTATACCTGTAAAGCAATCCCAGAGGCTTCAGATTTTTTTCAAACACTAGAAAACCTTTATACTTTTTTTAGTGTTTCTTTTACACAGCACCAAAAGTTCATTGATGTTCAGGCGCAACTTGGACTAAAAGAAACAGAACTAGTACAGCTCTCAGAGACACGTTGGTCTTGCCAGATACGTTCCATTACTGCCCTAATACGCAACTTTACAGCTGTTGTGCAGTGTCTTAAAGAGGAGAAATCTGCCATAGCCACTGGCTTGTTGATTAAATTACGCAGGTTATCAATGCGTTACTGCCTTTTTGCATTTGAATTGTTACTGGGTACTACAGAAGGTTTCCATAAGTTGCTTCAGAAGGAAAACCTAGATTTGTCTACTGCGTTAGAGTATAAAAAAGATGTTTGTACTTCATTAAGATCTCTAAGAACCAATGCCAAATCAAGAGATATACTTCAAAAAGCTGTTTCTTTGTTTGACACTGACACTGAGAATCCACAAACATCCAGGCAAATTAAAAAAACAAGAATGATGGAAGACTTTGTGTATGAAGCCAGACCAACACCACGTGATCATTTGTCAAGTGAAGATGAGCTTAGAACAAAAATCTTTTACCCTTGCTTGGACCGAATGCTCTCTGAACTTGACCATCGTTTCTCAAGCATTAAAGAAACTTTGGTCAAGGGCATTGAGGCATGCAACCCACTTTCTTCATCTTTTCTGTCAGAAGACATAAAGGCACTTGCACAACATTACAAAATTGATCTGCACTATGAAGAAGTAGTTGTTGCTAAAAACTTCTTTGAACGCAAAAAACAGGAAGGTGTGGTACTAACAGTACAGCACATTTGCAAACTTTTGGATCCTTTAATGTTTCCAACAGTTAAAAAAATCATGCAAATTGTCCTAACAATTCCTGTGAGCAGCTGCTCTTGCGAAAGATCATTTAGTGCTTTGAGACGTCTTCATACATGGCTCAAGGGTACAATGGGGCAAGCAAGGCTTCATCATCTTGCAGTTCTTTCCATTGAAAAGGGCGTTTTGGAATCGGTGTCTGATGAATGTGTAATTGATCATTTTGGTAACAAACGATCACGAAGGCATACCTTGGTTCTATCAAGAGATTAACCATTACAAGCACTTCAGCTGCCTCAGTAAATTGAATTTGCTCCTGGCTGAAAATAATATTCTAAACTATACCTATAGTAGGGGTAGGGTAGCTAAAGAATAACAGTTAATGGTGGTTGGCTGTTTGGGATGCTATGTACAGTATCTCACAAAATAAGTACCCATACACCTCACATTTTTGTAAATATAGCTTTTCATGTGACAACACTGAAGAAATTACATTTTGCTACAATTGAAAGTAAAAGTAGTGAGTGTACGGCTTGTATAACAGTGTAAATTTGCTGTCCCCTCAAAATAACTCAACACACAGCCATTAATGTCTAAACCGCTGGCAACAAAAATGAGTTTACCCTAGACATGTGCAGGATGAAAAAATGCGTTTAGTTTAGTTTCGTTTCGATTCATTATTTAACTTAATTCGTTTAGTTAAATTCGTTGCATTCATTACATTCGTTTTCGGAATTCGTTTCGTATTTGAATTCGAAAAAATTCGACCGCATTCGAAAAAATTCGACCGTATTCGAAAAAATTCGACCGTATTCGAAAAAATTCTAACACATTCGAAAAAAACTGTCAAATTCGAAAAAATTCTACCACATTCGAAAAAAACTATCAAATTCGAAAAAATTCTACCACATTCGAAAAAAACTATCAAATTCGAAAAAATTCTACCACATTCGAAAAAATCTATCAAATTCGAAAAAATTCTACCACATTCGAAAAAAACTGTCAAATTCGAAAAAATTCTACCACATTCGAAAAAAACTATCAAATTCGAAAAAATTCTACCACATTCGAAAAAAACTGTCAAATTCAAAAAAAACAATAACTGAATTTGAAAAAGTAAACTATATATAACCATTTTGCGAAATTTGAAATTCGTATAGAATGAAATCGAATTCCAATAGAAAAGATTAGGATAGAATTGAAAGTATAAAAGAATAGCATAGAAAAACAATAGATCAGAATAGAAAAAAATATAATATATTGTATTCTAAGCTTTTCTATTTGAATTCGAATTCATTCTGTACCAAATTCCAATTTTGGAAGATGGTTAAATATATATATTATATTTTTTTTCTATTCTGTTCCATTGTTTTTCTATGCTATTCTTTTCTATTCTATTCTAAACTTTCCTATTTGAATTTGAATTAATTCTATGCGAAATTCGAATTTCGGAAGATGGCTTCTAAAATTAGAATTTCGTATAGAATGAATTCGAATTTGAATAGAAAAGATTAGAATAGAAATAGAATAGACTAGAAAAACAATAGAACAGAAGAGAATAAAATATAATATATATATTTTTTTTTCTATTCTGTTTCATTGTTTTTCTATGCTATTCTTTTTTATTCTATTCTAAACTTTTCTATTTGAATTTGAATTCATTCTATACGAAATTCGAATTTCGGAAGATGGCTTCTGAAATTCGAATTTCGTATAGAATGAATTTGAATAGAAAAGAATAGACTAGAAAAACAATAGAACAGAATAAAATATAATATATATATTATATCTTATTCTATTCTGTTCTATTGTTTTTCTAGTCTATTCTTTCTACTCTATTTTAATCTTTTCTATTCAAATTAATTTTATACGAAATTCGAATTTTGGAAGATGGTTATATATATATATATATATATATATATATATATATATATATATATATATATATATATATATATATATATATATATATATATATAAAAAATATTTTTTCTATTCTGTTCTATTATATTCTGATCTTTTCTATTTGAATTCAAATTCATTCTATACAAAATTCGAATTTCAGAAAATAGTTATATAGAAATAGAATGAAATCAAATTCGAAAAGAATAGAATAGAAAAACAATAGAGCAGAATAGAAAGAAATATTATAATTATATATATATATATATATATATATATATATATATATATATATATATATATATATATATATATATATATATATATATATATATATAAAATCATCTTCCGAAATTGGAATTTAGTACAGAATGAATTCGAATAGAAAAGATTAGAATAGAATATTTTATATTTTTTTCTATTCTGTTCTATGCTATTCTTTTATATTATTTTCTGTTCTATTCTAATCTTTTCTATTTGAATTCATTCTGTACCAAATTCCAATTTCGGAAGATGTGTGTGTGTGTATATATATATATATATATACACTTTTTTTTTCTATTCTGTTCTATTGTTTTTCTGTTCTAGTCTTTGCTATTAGAATTCGATTTCATTCTATTTCATTCTGTTTCTGTATAACCATTTTCGGAAATTCAAATTTCGTATAGAATGATTTCGCATTCAAATAGAAAAGATTAGAATAAAATAGAAAAGAATAGAAAAGAATAGAAAAACAATAGACCAGCATAGAAAAAAAAATAAAAATAAAAAAAATATATATAAATATATATACCGTATTTATCGGCATATAACACGCACTTTTTTCCCCTTAAAATCAGGGGAAAATCATGGGTTGCGTGTTATACGCCGATCCCTTGTGATCCTGAGCTGACAGATCTTCAAAATCGCCGACCGCGATTTGAAAATGGCGCCGAAATACACAGAGCCGGTCCTCGGCTCTTCTCGGCCACTTTCGGCTTCACTCGAGCGCCGCCCGAACCTAGCCGAGTGTACTCGGCTAGGTTCGGATAGCTCCGCTTACAGTCACGCCCATCCCGGGCGGGACTACGAGTGGAGCCGAAAGTGAACAAGAGCCGCCGAGAAGAGCCGAGGACCGGCTCTGTGTATTTTGGCACCGGTGGCACCATTTTCAAATCGCGGCCGGCGATTTTGAAGCTCAGGATCGCAGGGGATCACAGGATTTTCAAACTGCGAGCTGCAAGGCTGCACTGGGGCAAGGCCGCACTGGGATAAGGCTGCAATGGACACAGGGAAGGCTGCACTGACATGGCTGCACTGACATGGCTGCACTGGGGCAAGGCTGCACTGAGAAGGCTGCATTGATGGGCATTTAAATGTAAGTTTTTTTCCCTTAAACTTCCCTCCTAAAAGTTTTTTTTTCCTTAAAATTCCCTCCTAAACTTGGGGTGCGTGTTATACGCCGATAAATACGGTAATTTTTTTGTATTATTCTCTTCTATTTTTTTTTATGCTTTTCTTTTCTATTATTTTATATTCTATAATATTCTTTTCAATTCAAATTCATTCTATACGAAATTCGAATTTCGGAACATGGCTTCTGAAGTTTGAATTTCTTATAGAATGAATTCGAATAGAAAAGATTAGAACAGAAAATAATAGAAAAGAATAGACTAGAAAAACAATAGAACAGAATAGAAGAAAATATAATATATATATATATTATATATTATATTTTCTTCTATTCTGTTCTATTGTTTTTCTAGTCTATTCTTTTCTATTCTATTCTAATCTTTTATATTCAAATTTGATTTCAGTCTATATGAAATTCGAATTTTGGAAGATGTTTATATATATATATATATATATATATATATATATATATATATATATATATATATATATATATATATATATATATAATTTTCTATTCTGTTTCATTGTTTTTCTATGCTATTCTTTTCTATACTATTCTAAACTTTTCTATTCGAATTTGAATACATTCTATACGAAATTCGAATTTCGGAAGATGGCTTCTGAAAGTGGAATTTCGTATAGAATGAATTCGAATTTGAATAGAAAAGATTAGAATAGAAAATAATAGACTAGACAAACAAGAGAACAGAATAAAATATAATATATATAATTTTTTGTATTCTGTTCTATTGTTTTTCTAGTCTTTTCTCTTCTACTCTGTTCTAATCTTTTCTATTCGAATTCATTTTATAAGAAATTCAAATTTCGGAAGATGGTTTTATATATATATATAATACATATATATATATATTATACATATACACACACATATATATATATATATATATTTATTAGGGGAAAATCGTGGGTGCGTGTTATACGCCGATCCCCGCTATTTTGTGATCTGTCGGAGCGATCGCCGCGATCGCCGCCGACATTTACATAGCTTGTATTTTTAAACGTGGCTCCGCGGACTTCGGAGGGACTCGGCGGCGCTCGTTCAGCTGAACGAGCGCCGCCGAGGACACAGTGACTGGGCGGAGCTGAGATACACATAGCCGAGGCTTCTCGGCTATTCTCGGCGCCGTTCACAGTCACGCCCAGTCCCGCCATTGGACCTGTGTTATGTCCATCATAGGGACTGGGCGTGACTGTGAACGGCGCCGAGAATAGCCGAGAAGCCTCGGCTATGTGTATCTCGGCTCCGCCCAGTCACTGTGTCCTCGGCGGCGCTCGTTCAGCTGAACGAGCGCCCCCGAGTCCCTCCGAACTCCGCGGCACCATGTTTAAAAATACAAACTAAACGTTTGTATGTCGGCGGCGACAAGGCTGCACGGACCACTGGGGACAAGGCTGCACTGGGGCAAAGCTGAACTGGGGCAAAGCTACACTGGGGACAAGGCTGCACTGGGGCAAAGCTGCACTGACAAGACTGCACTGGGGCAAAGCTGCACTGACAAGGCTGCACTGGGGCAAAGCTGCACTGACAAGGCTGCACTGGACACTGGGGAAAGGCTTCAGATGAACACTGATGAGGCTGCATTGATGGGCATTTAAATGTAAGTTTTTTTTCCTTAAACTTCCCTCCTAAACTTGGGGTGCGTGTTATATGCTGGCGCGTGTTATACGCCGATAAATACGGTATATATATGTGTGTGTGTATATGTATTATATATATGTATTATTTGTATATATATATATATATATATATATATATATATAAATATATAAAACATTTATTTTTTTATGGTACTTATATAGCGCCGTCAATTTATGCAGCGCTTTACATATACATTGTACATTCACATCAGTCCCTACCCTCAAGGAGCTTACAATCTAAGGTCCCCTGCTTTATTATTTTATATTCTACCTTATTGTTTTTTTTTAGAAAAACGTTTTCTATTTTTTTTTTAATTTGATTATGTTTTCGAATTCGATTCGAATATGTTTTCGAATTCGATTCAAATTCGATTCGAATATGTTTTCAAATTCGATTCGAATATGTTTTCGAATTCGATTCGAATATGTTTTCAAATTCGATTCGAATATGTTTTCGAATTCGATTCGAATATGTTTTCGAATTCGATTCGAATATGTTTTCAAATTCGATTCGAATATGTTTTCGAATTCGATTCGAATATGTTTTCGAATTCGATTCGAATATGTTTTCGAATTCGATTCGAATATGTTTTCGAATTCGATTCGAATATGTTTTCGAATTCGATTCGAATATGTTTTCGAATTCGATTCGAATATGTTTTCGAATTCGATTCGAATATGTTTTCGAATTCGATTCGAATATGTTTTCGAATTCGATTCGAATATGTTTTCGAATTCGATTCGAATTCGTTCGTTTTTTTTTCGGATTCGTTTAAATTCTTTACTTTTGTCATTCGGAAATTCGGATGCATCCGAATTTCCGAATAATGAAAAATTCGTCCGAATTTCGATTCGGAACGAAACGAAATGCACATGCCTAGTTTACCCCTAAGTGCAAATGTCAACATTGGGTCCACTCCAAAGTCTTAATATTTTGTGTGGTCACCAATTTCTCGCACTGCTTTAACCCTCTTGTGCATGGGAGTTCACTGGAGCTTCAAGGTTGCTACTGGAGTCCTCTCTGGCTCTTCCACTCCTCCATGACAACATCACGGAGCGGAGCTGTTGAATGTTTGATACTTCCGCTCCTCCACTTGCAGTTTGAGGATGCCCCAATGATGCTCAATCTGGTTTAGGTATGGAGATATGCCCAATTTGGGGGTATACTCTTGCCAGCAGTTTAGACCTTAATGGCTGTGTGCGTTATTTTGAGGGGACAAATTTACACTGTTATACAATCTGTACACTCACAAATTGTTGCAAACTGACATTTCTTCAGTGTTGTCAGATGTAAAGATAGAATAAAAGATTTACAAAAATGTGAGGGGTGTACTCTTGTGAGATGCTATATGTACCCCTTTATTGCAAAATTATTTCCTACAGTAAGACAATGTCTGAACAAGTACAATTGTTAGTGAATTTAATTGAATGTATGCCATAGTAGCAGACAAAGCAAGGAAGGGATAAAAGAAGGCAGCAACTTTGAATCTGTGCAAGCAATGTTCAACCAGACACAAGTGCTGTCAAATCTTTCAGTTCACAAAATCCCAGGAAATGTTCTAAGTGCAGATCCAATAATAGAAAATCTTCAAAAGATTCTCTGGCGTATCACTTGTGTAGACAATCTCTTCTCTGTCTTACTCAGACATCAAAAATTAGTTACCGAAAATGGAATATTGTAATACTATACTACAGTTTAAAAATGATGGCACTTTACAGTATGTTTACTATATGGTTAACGAGTTGTAATATTTGTAGTTTTACTACAACAAATTGTTTGCACTTTTATTTAAAGTTTTAAACTGGTGTATTTTCAACTCATGAAGCAACTTGCACTTTTTTTTTTGGTTTGTTTTTCAAGAAACTCCACATTGTAGTGAATCAAAATACAAATGGCAAAGATCAAGCTATGGATACATACTACTAGTACTACAGTTGATTTTGGAGAATTTCTCCATATTGGTTATTTTTATCTCCATTTAGCATTTTGATCTTTGCTATCGTTTGGAGTTTATTGAATAAACCACTGTTATGTGTTAAATAAGTGTTATAACAAGTGTCCTAAATATCGACAAAGAAACCCATGCCATGTTTAGGGTATTCTCTCCTTCCAGTATACCTCTATGAGTCTGACCCTAAAAGTGGGATAGTTCTATCTATACTATAGTCTATAGGCACCAAAATAACTTTAGCTTAATGAACCATTTTTTGTGTATTATTAATCCTGCCCCTGCAATCTGTCTCACTGCTCAATTCTCTGCCATTTAGCTGTTAAATCACTGAATATTTTTTTATTTTTTTGTTTTTCAGCCTAGTCATAACCCTGCCTTGTGTGACTAACACAGCTTCCTTAAAATTTTGCTGTCAAGAGACATCTAATGTTTAGACTTCCTTTACTGTACATTGGGGTTGATTTTCTAAAACTAGAGTGCAAAATGTGATGCATCTGTGCATAGTAACCAATCAGCTTCCAGGTGGTATTGTGAAAGCTGAACTGAACAAGCTGAAGTTAGAAGCTGATTGGCTACCGTGCACAGCTGCACCAGATTTTGCACTCTACTGTTTGGTGTTTAAAAGTTATCTCCTGCACTGTAATTTGCCTTTAGGGGACACCTCCCGTATCGTATGTGCTTAAGGTTAAATTTACAGAGGAGATTAAAAACCTCTACAGTGAGCAAATTCTGATGGGAAAATTAAACCCTTTTTTTTTCATGGCTGTGTCAGTCACATGCAGGGGAGGTGTAACTAGGGCTGCCTGCATCCATTCAAAGGACAGAAACAAAAGTGTTTCAACGCCTAAATGGCAGAGAAACTAAAGGTGTATGGGTGGGGTGGTCTATACACAAATGGATTAAGCTAATTTTGTTGTCTCTTTCCTATAGTATCCCTTTTAGTAGTGAATGGACGTGTGTAAACTGCCTTTTATGGATAGATTTGGACTTCAAGATTTTAAACTGATGTTTATTTCACATCAGTCAGTACCTTGTACTTTTTTGGTTGTTTTTTTCACTAAACTCAAAATTCTAGTGAACCAGAACCAAAAAGGCAAAGATCAAGCTAAAATTGGCAAGCTATGGCTACAAGGCGAGTTTGATAATTTCTCCATATTAGCTATTTTTACCTGCATTTTGCTCTTTGCTATAGTTTGGCATTTATTGAATAAACCCGCTATGTGTTAAATGAGTCTTGTATAACACGTCACGTGTCTTAAATATTGCCTATGACACCCATGCGGCATGGGTTCATTGAGGTTGACTGGAATGAGAGAATAACCTAAACATGGCCATGTCCATGCCATGTTTAGGGTATTTTCTCCTTCCAGTCTACCTCTATGACCCTTGGGCCTTGTTCACACCTATGCATTTTTATTGTTTTTTTTGCATTTTGCAGATTTGCACTACAGTCTATTTAACATTGTTTCCAATGAAGCACACTCTGTAGTGCAAATATGCAAAAAGCACTAAAAATGCATAGGTGTGAATCAGGCCTAAAAGTGGGATAGTTCTACAATATTTAAAAATATACTATAGGCACCAAAATAACTTTAGCTTAATGAAGCAGTTTTGGTGTATGAATCATGCCCCTGCATTCCTACATGCTGTCTCACGGCTCAATTCTCTGCCATTTAGCAGTTAAATAACAGATTTTTTATTTTTTTTGTCTTTCGGCCTGACTGAGCCTAGTCATGCCTTGTGTCATTCACTCACACTGCCTCCCTAAAATTTTGCTGTCAAGAGACATCCAATGTTTAGAATTCCTTTACTGTACATTGGGGTTGATTTTCTAAAACTAGAGTGCAAAATGTGGTGCATCTGTGCATAGTAACCAATCAGCTTCCAGGTGGTATTGTGAAAGCTGAACTGAACAAGCTGAAGTTGGAAGCTGATTGGCTACCGTGCACAGCTGCACCACCAGATTTTGCACTCTGTTTTGTGTTTACAATTTCTCATCTGATTCATGCACTGTAATTTGCCTGTAGGAGCCACCTCCTATATGTTATGTGCTTAAGGTTCAATTTACAGAGCACTCAGAGGAGATTAAAAACCTCTACAGTGAGCAAATTCTTATGGGAAAATTAAACCCTTTTTTCATGGCTGTGTGAGCTGTCAGTCACATCCTGGGGACGAGGTTTAACTAGGGCTGCCTCACCTGCATCCATTCCATGGACAGAAACAAAAGTGATTAAACGCCTAAATGGCAGAGAAACTAAAGGTGTATGGTCTATACACAAACTGATTGAGCTAGTTTTGTTGTCGATTACTTGTAGTATCCCTTCTAGTAGCGAATTGATGTGTGTAAGCTGCATTTTATGGGTAGTTTTTGAATTTTATATTTAAACAGATGTGTATTTCACATCAGTGAGTACCTTGCACTTTTAAGTAGTGAATTGATGTGTGTAACCTGCATCTGTTTGTATTGGATGTTGATAACTTTGTTTTAAGTATAATAAAAATACAACTTATTAAGACATTTTGTATGCTTTTTTTTTTTTACTTGAGACAAGTTGATAGTCTGAATTTACTCTTCTGCCAATGTGTTTTGGTGTGTGCATTTAACAAAGGGGATGTGTGTGCGCAATGCCCAAGCATATATTCTATTTTGCTCCCTGCATAAGATTACTACTGACTTAAACATAGGTTTTTATAATACTCGTCGTAGCGTAGGTGAGGTCAGTGTATGTCAGTTAGCCAGGTCAGTGTAGTATATGTATGTCAGGTAGGTAGGTAAGGTGAGGTCAGTGTATGTATGTCGGGTAGGTGAGGTCAGTGTAATGGTCAGTGTGTCAGTTAGGTGAGTTTAGTGCCCATCATTGATGGGCAGCACTGGTAAGCCAGGCAGCAACCAGCAAGTTAGCTTACCCCCCACCACACAACCCCACCACCCAGCCAAAAACACCCGCGACATGACAACCCCGGATCCCCCCATGGTGCCACCATCGGCCTTCGGGCTGAAGCCCCTGGTCTTTTTGACACCTAGCAACGCCCCTGGCTTCAAGCCTCGTTCCCGTTCGTGTCCGGTCACCTGATGCAAAAAAATCTCCCAGCAGCCTCTGCGCGTTTCGCATCATAGAATGCGTCATCAGGAAGCTGCCATATGATTGGTGTATGTTCTATTTATATTGCGTATGGCCGGAAGTGGATGTTCCGCCATCTTAACTAAGGTTATATTCCCCTTTTTCATTTCTTCTCCTTTAATCCTTTAAGAATAATTATACTCCTACTAATAGCTTTAAACATTCGGGGCTTTCAAACGCTTCCCTTTCCAACCCCCCTGGGGCTGTAGCCCCCTCATTGAAGGTTTTCCGGGATGTGGTCCTTAAAGATTTGGACCAATTGCCGGTCAAACAAGTGAGAACAGACAAAGACTTTGTTGCAGGCCTGGACTCCCTATGTGAAAACAAGGGTCTGGTCATCAATAAGAGTGATTATCTGATGGAGATGCACAGAATATTAGATGATAAAGACACGTATACCCCCTTAGGTCAGACCCCAAAGTCAAATATAAGATGGAACTGGAAGCTCTAGTACAGAAGGGTTCTGATCTAGGCATTCTGAATAAGAAAGAGAAGGCCTATCTAATACCTAGGGCACCGCGTAATCCAGGGGGTATATTATTTGCCAAAAATTCATAAACATCCTACCTGTTCCCTGGGCCGCCCTATCGTTAGTGGCATGGATTCGATCATGTCCCGGGTGGGCAGGTATATTGATTTCTTTCTTCAGCCACTAGTCAATAAAATACCTTCCTTCATAAAGGATTCTCGTCAGGTGATTAATTTGCTGGCGACCCTTGCTCCTCATCCTTCCTCCTAGGCCCCAGTTGGTTTATAAGGGGGCACCTTTCATTATGGGCACAGTTGCTAATAATATTATTGACCCACCTACCATTAAAAGGGGATTCTTTGATAACCTCACTGGATTTTACCAGTGTAGGCGATGCAGAATATGCACTTTAAATAGATGCACTCAGAGGAGAACCCACTCTTTTAGATCCAATAGTACACGTGTTGAATTTGCCATTAGGCCTTTTGTCACATGCTCTACCAAAGGGGTCGTATACCTGCTCCAATGCCCTTGCGGGCTACAATATGTAGGCAGGACTAAGCGACCCCTTATGGTTAGACTCAATGAGCATGTGACAAACATCCTGAATGGTTTCCCTAAACACTCTGTGTCTAGACATTATCTAGAAGCCCACAATAGTAACCCAGATAAAACTGTATCTTTAGGGATAAATACACCTGTCCTTGGAGAGGTGGTTCTTTAGTGCGAGGTGTATCCCGGTTAGAAATGTCATGGATACATAGAATAAAGTGCTACACACCTTTTGGGCTAAATGTAGAGACTGATTTAAATGCCTTTACAGACAATGCTTAATATTGCTTATTTTTACATTGTTTGACCTGCTGTTTGTTGACTAGCCTGTATTCATGTGAACTTGGTGTGATTTCTTAGGGGCGGTACCCTATGTGCTTACATATGTTTGACATTTAAGAGAGAAATTTTTTTTTTATCAGTTGTTGAGTTAGAGTTTTATTTTTTGTAGATGTGCCCATATAATATGGTTGTCCTTTATTGATATACATTCTTCTTGCTGGACATATCAGGGCCTATTTTATATAGTTTTCTATTAATCCTAATCCAATTTTCCTGTTTCTATTTATTTTTATTAATATTTACTATATATTTTTTCCTCCTAATATTTTTTATATTTTCCCATAGGATGGCGCCACACTTATCTATGGGAATTTAATAGTACTATATATGCAGGAATGCAATCTCCTATTCAGTTTTTTTTAATATTATTTTTATTTATTTCTATTCCCAATTTTCCCCACAAGATGGTGCCATATTGGTTTATTGCACATCCATGTTGTCAATACACGTGTGAACTTACCTTTTTTTTCACAATAGAACGTGTGAACTTACCTTTTAGATTTAGGGTTTTGTATTTGATGCATTTTTACTTCATTTATATGAAGTTTTTTTGTGTCCAATACACCCATTTCGTTTTTTATCCTACCCGATATGATTAGTACTTGCCATGCATGTACTTTTCGTTTCGTGGTTACTCTTTGTTCCGACCTTCCTATTGGATTGATCACATGTGCTGCACGCCCCTGAGAGATCATAACGAGGTGTGGTTTTGCTAGTTTATTTAATGGCGATGACTCAGAGCATTGCCCATTCCCCAGACGTCAGTTACAGACGAAACATACGTCGGGAGGGTGACGCTCTGACGTCATCGCCTTTCACTTGGACGGGCGCTCCTCAGCCAGCCGGCGATTTTCGCTCTTCTTTTAACTTCATAATTGTAAGTGTTTTACCTTATCTTAATAAATTTGTTATACGGAGTCACACTATGGATACTTCTTCTTTACTCCTATGTTTGTGATTCAGGGATTGCTACCTCCCTATACCTGCCCGCAGCCACGCCGCCAGAGGGATGCCCTAACGCTGGTTGGATATCTGGATCTTTACTTCATCCAGCTTGCCTGCTGCCTTTCATAAGCGCACAGAGGGACGTTCCAGACCCATGTCTATCTGCTTTTCGATTTTTCGACAAGCTTATTGAGCTTGTTATTTGGTAAGCTTGCATTTTAGGTGGTGGTGGATCACTATGATGGGCGTTTTCTTATTCTCCATTTCTCCATACCGATCCCTATGAACAGCGATCAAGGGTCTCCTCTCACTGCTTACTGGACATCTATTCATCTGGTTTATGGACTTGGTGTTCTAATTTCACTTTCACTACAAGTGCTTTGGTTTTATTGTTTTATATGCACTCAATAATAGTCAGACACCAGTTTGATTTTCCATAATTTCACTCTGTCCAATGATTTAGTAATATCTGTCATGTAATTTCATATACATGTTTTTGAGGGCACAGCGCAGTTTTTTTTTTACATTTTTTCTATATTGCTGTGTATATCATACATTTGAACTGCAGCTTATTAGTTCTTTGAGCGCGGTGTTTTCCCATTTTTATACTTGCTTAGTGAGTGTACAGCTTGTATAAGTATAAGGCCCCTTTCACATGAGTGGACCGTTCAGGTCCGCCTGTCAGTTTTGACGGCAGACCTGAATGGGCGCTCCATGTTAGCCTATGGAGCAACGGATGTCAGCGGAGACATGTCCGCTGACATCCGACCCGGTCCGATCCGCTGAAAGCAGACGGATGGCCCTAAGTCCGGATCTGTTGTTGGCGGATCGGATCGGGTGAGATCTGATGAAAACAGACATGCTGTCCGTTTTCATCCGATCCCTCCATAGGCAGCAGCGGCTCCTGACAAGCCCCTCCCTGCTCAGTGAGCAGAGAGGGACCTGTCATCCGCTGGCTCAGTGGAGATCAACGGAGAGATCTCCTGCTGAGCCGGCAGACCGAGGTGGGCTCAGTGGAAGCGGAGTCCGCCTCGTGTGAAAGAGGCCTTACAGTGTAAATTTGCTGTCTCCTCAAAATAACTCAACACACAGCCAATAATGCCTAAACCGCTGGCAACAAAAGTGAGTACACCCCTAAGTGAAAATGTCCAAATTGGGCCCAATTAGCCATTTTCCCTCCCCGGTGTCATGTGACTCGTTAGTGTTACAAGGTCTCAGGTGTGAATGGGGAGCAGGTTTGTTAAATTTGGTGTTATCGCTCTCACTCTCCCATTTCTGTCATTTCTTCAGTGTTGTCACATGAAAAGATAGAATAAAATATTTACAAAAAAATGTGAGGGGTGTACTCACTTTTGTGAGATACTGTGTATATATACATAGATATATATAGATATCTATACAGGCATACCCCACTTTAAAGTACACAATGGGGTTTATTTACTAAAGCTGGAAAGTGTATATATAAAAATAATAAAACAAATACAAATAACACATTTCCCTATGACTATCAGCTACATTTAGTGACCATAATGCAGTATTTTCCTGTCTCACTTTGCTATTACAAATGAAAAAAATATTGACCTGGAAAGAAAATAGTCTTATAACATTTGTTTTTGCCCCCCATTCACATAGGATGAATGTACATGCAGTGTCGCCGGACATATAGCTTTGCTTTTGGTTATATTATATTTGGTAAAAATCTGCCCCAGTTCCTTCACTTAGCAGCATAAGGGTCATACGGCTGTCACTTCCTCTCTAGGACTCATGTGTTGCAGTGCAGGATTTTCTTCCCTGCTACAGCTGTCTGCAGTAATCCCACCCCTGGTGTCTGACTGACAGGTATTGTGGCCAATCACATGCTGGCAGAAGATATGGCAGCAAGGTTAGTAGAATGAATGGCAGTTAAAGGACAAGAGTAATGGAATCATATCACCAACATGAGGTCTTTATACAGGAAAATGTTACCTGTCATTTTTACGCAGTTTTCCATGAATGTTTTCATATCTTCCTTTTCTTCAGCTGATATTTGTTGTCTGACACTGGAGAAGAGTAGAAGAAGAACACAATGTTTATCCATGTAAATGGATAAAAAGACCCCTTAACACTTATGTGCATGCTTTAATGTGTCTTTAGTTTGAGAGAAAAGTATATATTTAGTAATTTTTTTTTTTTTTAATGAATGTCCTATCACCCTATCACCCTGTGTGTCAGGACCTGGATCACCTACTGGTGGCACTGTGGTCCCCAGAGCTACAGGGCGTAGTTCTGGTGTTCACCAGCAGGTGTCTCCCAGCAGATGCCAGTATTGGGACACCTGCCTTTACAGGCACATGAACTTTAATGGCATCCCAGTCTTAGTCCGTAGGGATCAATATTGAGTTGGCTCCGCCCTTTGCAGCTATAACAGCTTCAACTCTTCTGGGAAGGCTGTCCACAAGGTTTAGGAGTGTGTCTATGTGAATGTTTGATCATTTTTCCAGAAGTACTTTTGTGAGGTCAGGCACTGATGTTGGACAAGAAGGCTTGGCTCGCAGTCTCTGCTCTAATTCATCCCAACAGGTGTTCTATTGGGTTGAGGTCATGACTCTGTGCAGGCCAGTCAAGTTCCTCCACCCCAAACTCGCTCATCCATGTCTTTATGGACCTTGCTTTGTGCACTGGTCCAAATATTTTTTTTGAGGGGGGTTGTGGTGTGTGTTTTTCAGGGGTTGGGCTTGGCCTCTTAGTTCCAGTGAAGGAAATACCAAGACATTTTGGACCATTTCATGCTCCCACCTTTGTGGGAACAGTTTGGGGATGGCCCCTTCCTGTTCCAACATGACTGCCCACCAGTGCACAAAGCAAGGTCCAAAAAGACATGGATGAGCAAGTTTGGGGTGGAGGCACTTGATTGGCCTGCACAGAGTCCTGACCTCAACCTGATAGAACACTTTTTGGGATGAATTAGAGTGGAGACTTCTTGTCCAACATCGGTGCCTGACCTCATAATGGAAGAATGGTCAAACATTCCCATAGTGGAGCATGCTTTGCTGAGGTTTTTCGCCTTCCTCTGGATCAACTGTGGATGAGGGAATGTGTATATGGGATTGTATTTGTTTTTTTTGTGGAACAAGATGGACTTTTTTCAACCTGACAAACTATGTAACTATATATACGTTATTCTGCGCAGGAGGGCCGCCCTGTAGCAATATATCTGCTATAGGGTGGTCCTTAAGTGGTTAATAAACTTCATTCTAACCATAATCAGTCTGATTCCAGTTTCCTAAGTATAGCTACTGACATGGACATTCATTGTACTGTTCATTTAAGCACAAGAGAATCCATTTTGTTCTCACTGTTGAAATGTGTTCTGTAACCTTTACCTAACACAGAGACACTTCTCCTACTAAACGCCCTCTACTCCCCCCTCCCTTCTCAAGGTTTTACTTTTGCAATTGTTCTATTCGCTAGTTTTTAATAACATATTTCTATTTGTTAGCTTTTAATAACATCTCACACCACCCCTTTCTTATCTATGTATAAAATAACATGTAATAATACATTTTTCACTGAACGGACATTTTAAACACAGTGATTGAGTCCTGTGAATCTGTTCCTGCAGCTGCAGTATTAACTTTGTTTTAGAGTCACAATCAGAAATCAATCATATCAGTACACTGAACTGGTCATCCCTGCTGATGCTGGATACCTGCACTCGGTATCTCTTACACTATGTCAGGAAGTACTCTTGTTAGGGGGATCACCAGAAAAAAATAGAGAACAGAAATATACATGCTTAACAGTAATTAAAGAAAATAATGTTGACCCCAAACCATAAGATTTTCTTGTAAATACCAAAAAAAAAAAAAACATGCTCACCTTCAGTTCTGAACATATCACCAGCAAACATATCATTAGATCAGCCCACCATCTAATTCCTGGAAACCAATCTGCTCCAAGGAGTCCTCATCTAACACAAGAATCACTTACCTGTACACAAAGATGGGGACAATAAAGTCTGAGAAATTTGGTTCCAATTCAGTATCTTCGATGGCCCCCATCATATCGCTGTAATTGTCTCTCCATTCAACTTTCTCTCCGATGGGGATGAAGTTTCCTGGAATTGACAAGGCACAGAGAATGCATCACACCAGAAATCTAGAGTCCAAAAATATTTTTTCCATTTAAATAGTTCAAACTAAATTTGCATGTACGGGCAATGTGTTTCAGGGGCGGGGCTAAGAGGGGGCTAATTTAAGAGGGCAGATACTTCCCTTAAAAAAAAAATCTGCCAGGGGCGTGTCTAGCCAGCGAGGAAGATGGCTGCCTTGTAGCTGAACTCCTGCTCCAAGCCACCGACAAGCTATGATACTGCCGGAGCACACACGTGGCCTGCCGAGGAAGGAGAGCACTCCTCAGACTCCAGCAGATCATCCACTTCGGTATGTACGGCCATACACTGTGCAAACACAGGGGACACTGACATCTCTCCCCCTGACAGCCCATCTACCCGCATCCCATCTAAATTTAAAAAAGCTAAAGGAGCCCAGCAAGCAGAGATAGACTTCTGAACACTCCCAGCCACACGCCCCGACTCATACTAAGAATGAGCGAGGCGCTCGGGATTTGTCAGGCTAAAGAAGATAGATATATTAACAGTATAAAAAACATAACACACTCGAGCTTTGGGGGCCACAGATGGATATACTTGGGGGGGCCACATCAAACCGACACGCGGTTCCTTTCCTTTTGAGAGAGATATATATATATATATATATATATATAGAGAGAGAGAGAGAGATATATATATAGAGAGATATAGAGAGAGAGAGAGAGAGATATAGAGAGAGATATAGAGAGAGAGAGAGAGATATAGAGAGAGAGAGATAGAGAGAGAGAGATAGAGAGAGAGAGATAGAGAGAGAGAGAATATATATATATATATATATATATATATATATATATATATATATATATATATATATATATATATATATATATATATATATATAGAGAGAGAGAGAGAGAGAGAGAGAGAGATATTTTTAAACATAACACGCCTGAGCTCATCGTTACCCTGAGATATATATATTATATATCATCATATATTGTCATAATTATTATGAAATGAATAGTATGCCGTTTGCAATAAACTTTGCATAAAATATTACATTTGCATTAAATTTCAATGGTTCAAAAAAAGTCAGGCAAAATGATCGGCCCTCACGCATGTTCACTTCATGAAATCTGGCCCTCTTTGAAAAAAGTTTGGACACCCCTGCTCTATCCATTCTACCATTGCACCTATCTTCCCCAATAGATGGCGCCATTTCCTCTCTACTGAACTAACTTCTTGTAAGTACAACCCGTTAATGCACCAAATACTTCTGTGAAAGAAACAGCTCCTCCTCCTCATAAGTCTGTACAAAGAACGTCTGCTGACTGCGTTTTGATTTTCGATGACTATTAAGTTTGTTTCCCTCAATGTTAAGGGTTTGAATAGCCCTTTTAAGCACAAACTCATGTGGTCCAAAGCCCAGAAACTGAAAGGGGATGTTCTATGTATACAAGAAACACATTTCTCGGCCACCAAAGCGCCCAAATGTTCCCATAGACAATATCCGCATATTTTTTTGCTAATGCAGAATCGAAACACAATGGTGTTCTCAAAGCAACTAAGAATACAGTTGCATTTTCTTTACAGGACGTTATCACAGTTTGCAGCCACTGTGCCCATCAAACGCAGTCACTGTGCCGAACAATGGCAGCCACTGTGCCGAACAATGGCAGCCACTGTGCCCATCAAATGCAGCCACTGTGCCCATCAATCGCAGCCACTGTGCCCATCAATTGCCGCTACAGTTCCATCAAACGCAGCCACTGTGCCCATCAATCGCAGCCACTGTGCCCATCAATCGCAGCCACTGTGCCCATCAATCGCAGCCACTGTGCCCATCAATCGCAGCCACTGTGCCCATCAATCGCAGCCACTGTGCCCATCAATCGCAGCCACTGTGCCCATCAATCGCAGCCACTGTGCCCATCAATCGCAGCCACTGTGCCCATCAATCGCAGCCACTGTGCCCATCGCAGCCACTGTGCCCATCAATCGCAGCCACTGTGCCCATCAATTGCCGCTACAGTTCCATCAATCGCTGCCACTGTACCCATCAAACGCAGCCACTGTACCCATCAAACGCAGCCACTGTGCCCATCAATCGCAGCCACTGTGCCCATCAATCGCAGCCACTGTGCCCATCAATCGCAGCCACTGTGCCCATCAATCGCAGCCACTGTGCCCATCAATCGCAGCCACTGTGCCCATCAATCGCAGCCACTGTGCCCATCAATCGCAGCCACTGTGCCCATCAATCGCAGCCACTGTGCCCATCAATCGCAGCCACTGTGCCCCATAAAATGCAGAAACTGCACTGTCAAACGCAGCCACTGTGCCCATCAATTGTCGCCATTGTGCCATCAAACGCAGACACTGTGCCCATCAAAAGCAGACACTGTGTCCATCAAATGCAGCCACTGTGCCCCCCGCCGGCCCGCCATCTGCACTTACCATTGTACCATCAATTGCAGCCACTGTGCCCATCAAACACAGCCTCTGTGCCCATCAATCGCAGCCACTGTTCCCCCATAAAATGCAGAAACTGTGCTGTCAAACGCAGCCACTGTGCCCATCAATTGTCGCCATTGTGCCATCAAACGTAGCCACTGTGCCATCAAATGCAGCCACTGTGCCCCCCGCCGGCCCGCCATCTGCACTTACTTGTCTCAGTGGGACAGCTCCTCGATGTCTTCTTCCGCCCTCAGCTATGATTGGACGCCTGGCGTTTCAGCCAATCAGGTGACATGTAACAGATCCGAGCACCTGATTGGCGGTTTAGTGTTAGGAAAGCGAATATTCATTTGTTTTTCTAACTAAGCTGAGTGACCTGCGAGCACCCAGCATGGCGCTCGCAGGTCACGTTTTTTGGACACCTATTAGAGCCTATGGCTCTAATCAGGTGCTTCAAAACCACCACCCCCACTGCTGTAATTCAGGCACCTGGAAATGTATATATAAGCAAAGAAGTTTTTAAGTGCAGCAACCTCTTGGACTTTTTTTCTATATATATATATATATATATATATATATATATATATATATATATAAAATTTTTTTTTTTACTTGGATATATGTTTTATAGCAGAAAATATATATAGATTTTTTTTAATTGTTGGCCTTTTTTCTTTATAGCGCAAAAAATAAAAACCTGCAGAAATGATCAAACACCACCAAAAAAAAGCTCTATTTGTGGGAAGAAAAAGGATATCAATTTTATTTGGGTACAGTGTTGCACGACTGCGCAATTGTCACTTAAAATAACGCAGTGCTGTATCGCAAAAAATGGTCAGAAGGGGGAGGGAACCTTCCAAAGCTGAAGTAGTTATACGTTTCTTCAATTATAATGTGTGCATAATTAATTCACAGTCACTTTTAGAGTTCCACTTTATAGAGAACCAGACTTAATTGGGTTTATGCAGGAATATTATACCTGGAATCATATTATTAAAGACTTATATGCTCTGAATAATACAAATAATAATAATATAAAACTGGTACATTTGCCCACTTATTTACTTTGAGAATGACTCTGTAGATGAGAACCACAGTTGAGATCTGACAGTTGCTGTCAACTGGCTGACCCCTATGGTGATGATTTGTTGCCCCCCAAGCTCTGGAGTGTACATAACTTTAAAAAAAAAAAAAAAAACAGTGCCCCACCGTGGCTTACATTCTTTTTAACTTGATGTTTGAAAATTTTATGCACATTCAGACTAATCAGTAATGGCTCAGCTGAGCAGAACATAGTGGTCCCAAGGCACTGTGTTCTCCAATATGGCTGGATCCCACTTTTCTAGGCTCAGACATCACATGGAACCAAACCCTCCTCTTCTTTACAACCAATGAAGCTGCATTAACCTCTGTTTGATCTGCATTATAACAGAGAACAAAACCCAAGCTCTGCTGCTCTATTAACCACTTGTTGCTGGAAACCAGTGCTCTAGGCTGGGATATTCATTCCTAGAACAGAAGTCGGTGATAAGTACAGACCGGCTACTCGGTGAGTTCAGAAATACAAATCCTTATTTACTACATGCTAAAAAATCACAGTGCATAGAGCTAACGTGTTTCGGCCATAATGGGCTTAATCATAACCTCATGCTATGATTAAGGCCAGGGTTGCACAGATAATAGTATCAGTATCGATATCAGTGCTGATACCGAGTATTTGCACAAGTATCGGTACTCGTGCAAATGCACCGATACCGGAAACCGATACTTTCAGGCTCGGGTCTTTGAACTGTCAGTGGGGTCTCCCCAGTGTTAAAGAAGCCCAGTAATTGGAGCTGTCAAAAAAAAAAAAAAAAAAAAAAAGCAGCCGGCAATGTTTATTACCAACATTGCTCAGCCCTGAAACACTAAAATAAAAAGAAACATGGTTTCTTTTTGTATATTTCTGTTTCTTCATCTGCAGATCAAAGTGATGAACAAATGTTCCTCTTTTTAACCCCTTAATAACCCTTCATTTACTCTAAACAGCCTTAATTAACTCCCTATTCTCCATTTTCCACTTGTCGACTGGCTCACGCCGATATACGTTGGCAGAATGGCAGGTACAAGCATATTACCGTACCTGTTTGTTGCCTTTTAAGAAGTGGTTTGCGGGCGCGTGCCCGCCGTGAGCTTCGTGAGTGTGATCGTGGGTCCCGTAGACTCGATGTCTACGGGGATACCCGCGATCGTCTCACGGAGAGGAAGAACGGGGAAACGCTGGTGTAAACAAGCATTTCCATGTTCTGCCTAGTGACAGGACACTGATAACAGCTCACTGTAATCAGGAGCAGTGATCAGTGTCGTGTCACACATAGCCCCTCCCCCCCACAGTTATAATCACTCCCTAAGACACACTTAACCCCTTCACTGCACCCTAGTGATTAACCCCTTCACTGCCAGTCACATTTACATAGTAATCAATGCATTTTAATCGCACTGATCGCTGTATAAATTTGAATGGTCCCAAAATAGCACCAAAAGTGTCGGATCTGTCCGCCATATTGTCGCAGTCACAAAAAAAAAAAAAAAAAAAAAAAAAAAAAAAAAAAAAAAAAAAAAAAAAAAAAAATCGCTGACCGCCGCCATTACTAGTAAAAAAAAAAAAAATTTATAAAAATGCCATAAAACTATCCCCTATTTTGTAGGCGCTATAAACCAATCGCATACCAATGCGCAAACCAAGCAATAAATGCTTATTGCGATTTTTTTTAACAAAAATATGTAGAAGAATAAGTATCGCTACTACAACCACGACTACAATAGTCATATAAGAGTTCTAGTTCTATGGAGTGACCAACAAAGTGTTACAGAGCTAAGGGGCATCATCTGGATTTTACATTATTTGTTTTTTTTGGCTGGCCTGCCAGTCCCGTAGCCTTTGGAGTTCTCAGAATGTTACTCACCCAACTGGGCATACACTTCAGCTCTTTCAAAATCTTTCATTTTGCTGCATCCTCTGTTGTCTACCATGGTGATCACATCGGTAAGTGGATAGGCATTTCTGACCATGATCAGTCCGCAGTAGGTTTCTCGGGCCTCAGCGTGTTCTTTGATGTTCTCATCCCCTTCCAGGACATACTTACAGGAGTTGATGAAGGAAGATTTTCCATGGCCTGTATAGCCAAACAGCTGTAGTAGGACTCTTGTGTAACCTTGACTGCCCAGATCTCCATCATCCAGGCTGAAGTTCCTGATGTTGTCCTATAGCTGTCTAATATCCATATTCAATATGCTGATAATTTTTTTTTTGTTTTGCTTTTTTCCCTATCTTTTTCAGTTATTTTTGTTCTATTTTCTGTGTCAGTTGCAGTCGTAGCAGTTACTTTCACTTTCCATTTAGACAATTACTGGAAATGACTCGAGCTGCCGGGGATGGATATTTTCAGCACACAAACTATTTAAAAAAAAAAAAAAAAGTATAATTAAAACACAAAAAGTACTTTTTTTCTGTAGAATTCATTAAAATCACCTCCATCTTATATAGTTTCATAGTTAGTCAGGTTGAAAAAAGACACAAGTCCATCTGTAACTGATTGTAATTTGTCTACTTTTTACAATGTTTCGTGTGAGAGTAAACATTTCCGGAGCCCTTCCCCCCACCAGATAGTTTACATTATAACCCCTGACAGACCAGACCAAAATGATCTTAAGAAAGAAAGACACTTTATTTATTTTTTGTTATACTTCCGACACACACAAAAATAATTAGAGAAACATTGTGCAATTGTCACAATCTGCCAGATTTTTTGTTTTGTTTTTGTTTCCATGTTAAAAGGAGATGTAAACCTTAACAGAGTGACATTTAGTTTACTCTTTGCACTGTGTATCATTAACAATTGTCATTTTTTTCAAATAAAATACTTTTTTTTTTCACCTTTTTTTTGTTTTGTTCAACCATTAGTATCATAGTGCTGCTGATCTCTTGTAGTTCCTTTGCAGTTACAATGTACTTCCCCATTAGACACACCTCCCAACTTTTTGAGATGGGAATGAGGGACACCTATCAGCAAAAAGTATGCAGGCATAGGACACACCCCTTGCCACGCCCCCTTAAAGGAGAATTGTACAAAAAAAATAAGATTGGTTAAACCCACAAGTACTTTTTTTTTACCACAACTATTCTTTTATATTGGCTTTTGGAATTTACAAATGCAGCAATTTAGAAATCAGATGAAAGGTTTAGCGCTGGAAAACATTTTTTGATGTATATAAAATGCACTTTTTATCTATCTATATAGATCAGACCAAAATGAGGGACAAATGAGGAGGAATGAGGGACAGAGGGACATTGCTCCAAATCAGGGACAGTCCTTCCAAATCAGGGACAGTAGGGATCTATGCCATTAGATGCACTCCAGCGATGGCTGCCTGGCATTGCTCAGGGTGGGTTTTCTGATGACAGAAACAGTGGACCACGCCTGTGCAAATGGCTATTCCTAGATATTCCTATAATGTCTAAAAGTTGTTCCTGTTTTCCATTTCCTGTTTTCAATTAAACTATGACTGGTGATTCTAACAGCAGGGTAAAGGGATTTCATTTTAATTAATAATACAAATCTGGTTTTCCCACGGGAATTTTTTTTTTAATAAATATATCTATAAATATATATATATAGACATATTTATATATCTATAGATATATACATACAGTATCTCACAAAAGTAAGTACACCCCTCACATTTTTGTAAATCTTTTCATGTGACAACATTGAAGAAATGACACTTGTCTACAATGTAACGTAGTGAGTGTACAGCTTGTATAACAGTGTAAATTTGCTGTCCCCTCAAAATAACTCAACACACAGCCATTAATGTCTAAACCGCTGGTAACAAAAGTGAGTACATGTTGGAGGTGCACATCTTCAATGGTCTCACAATTCGATTTGATTATGATTATCTGGTCAACTATTCAATTAGATTTTGTGGTGCATCACGATTACCGACAAGCTCCCACTTCCGATTGGGCATTCTAGGCAGCCCTTCCTTCCTGCAATCTTCTGGGACACAACACACATCACAGGTCCCAAAAGATTGCCCGGCCCTTCAGGACAGCGCAGTGAGACATGCGCACCTGGCTGTGAAGCTGCAAGCTGTCACAGCCGGACGCCCACAGTAGTATTGCCAGCGCCGTGGACAGGCAGGGGAGAGAATGGAGGGATTGTGGGACAGGTGAGTGTCTTTTTATTAAAAGTCAGAAGATACACTTTTTTTCGTAGCTGCTGACTTTTAATAAGCAAAATGGGACACATTTTTGGGACTATTGGCATTAACACAGCGATCAGTGCTATAAAAATGCATTGATTACTGTAAAAATGTCACTGGCAGTGAAGGGGTTAACAGTAGGGGGCGATCAAGGGGTTAACTGTGTTCCTAACTGTAGGGGGAGGGGACTGACCTAGAGGACATGACGGATCGTGGTTCCTAGCTATTAGGTACTCACGATTAGGGATGAGCTGAACACCCCCCCCCCCGGTTCGGACCAGCACCTGCTAACAGACCAAAAGTTTGCACGAACGTTAGAACCCCATTGACGTCTTTGAGACTCGAACGTTCCAAATCAAAAGTGCTCATTTTAAAGGCTAATTTGCATGGTATTGTCCTAAAAAGGGTTTGGGGACCCGGGTCCTGCCCCAGGGGACATGTATCAATGCAAAAAAAAGTTTTAAAAACGGCCATTTTCTCGGAAGAAGTGATTTTAATGATGCTTAAAGTAAAAAAAAAAAAAAAAAAAGTGAAATATTCCTTTAAATATCGTACCTGGGGGGTGTCTATAGTATGCCTGTAAAGTGACGCGTGTTTCCCGTGTTTAGAACAGTCCCTGCACCAAATGTCATTTTTAAAGGAAACAATCTCATTTAAAACTGCTTGAGGGTTTAATGTAATGTCGGGTCCTGGCAATATGGATGAAAATCAGTGAGACAAACAGCATGGGTACCCCCCAGTCCATTACTAGGCCCTTTGGGTCTTGTATGGATATTAAGGGGAACCCCGCACCCAAATTAAAAAAGGAAAGGTGTGGTGTACTCTGAACAGCAAGATACAGGCGGTGCAAACAAGAGAAGCACTTTTTTTGTTATACTTCCGACACACACAAAAATAATTAGAGAAACATTTTACAATTGTCACAATCTGCCAGAATTTTTTTGTTTTTGTTTCCATTTTAAAAGGAGATGTAAACCTTAACAGAATTACATTTGGTTTACTCTTTGCACTGTGTATCATTAACCACTTCAGCCCTGGAAGGATTTACCCCCTTCCTGACCAGAGCACTTTACAATTTGGCACTGCGTCGCTTTAACTGCTAATTGCGTGGTCATACAATGCTGTACCCAAACGAAATTTGCGTCCTTTTCTTTCCACAAATAGAGCTTTCTTTTGATGGTATTTGATCACCTCTGCGGTTTTTATTTTTTGCGCTATAAACAGAAAAAAACCAAAAATTAAGAAAAAAAAAAAAAAAAAAAAAAAAAAAAGATATTTTCTACTTTTTGTTATAAAAAAAAATCCAATAAACTCAATTTTAGTCATACATTTAAGCCAAAATGTATTTGGCCACATGTCTTTGGTAAAAAAAAAAAAAATTTCAATAAGCGTATATTTATTGGTTTGCGCAAAAGTTATAGCGTCTACAAACTAGGGTACATTTTCTGGAATTTACACAGCTTTTAGGTTTATGACTGCCTATGACATTTCTTGAGGAGCTAAAATGGCAGGGCAGTACAAAATCCCCCCAAATGACCCCATTTTGTAAAGTATACACCCCAAGGAAATAGCTGAGAGGCATGTTGAACCCATTGAATATTCATTTTTTTGTCCCAAGTGATTGAATGACAAAAAAAAAAAAAAAAAAAAAAAAAAAAAAATTTACAAAAAGTTGTCACTAAAAGATATATTGCTCACACAGGCCATGGGCATATGTGGAATTGCACCCCAAAATACATTTAGCTGCTTCTCCTGAGTACGGGGATACCACATGTGTGGGACTTTTTGGGAGCCTAGCCGCATACGGGGCCCCGAAAACCAATCACCGCCTTCAGGATTTCTAAGGGCGTAAATTTTTGATTTCACTCCTCACTACCTATCACAGTTTTGAAGGCCATAAAATGCCCAGATAGCACAACCCCCCCCCCCCCCCAAATGACCCCATTTTGGAAAGTAGACACCCCAAGCTATTTGCTGAGAGGCATGGTGAGTATTTTGCAGCTCTCATTTGTTTTTGAAAATGAAGACAAGAAATGTTTTTTTTTTCCATTTTCAAAACTTTGTGACAAAAAGTGAGGTCTGCAAAATACTCACTATACCTCTCAGCAAATAGCTTGGGGTGTCTACTTTCCAAAATGGGGTAATTTGGGGGGGGGGGGGTTTATGTGCCACCTGGGCATTCCATGGCCTCCGAAACTGTGATAGGCAGTGAAGAGTGAAATCAAAAATTTACGCCCTTAGAAAGCCTGAAGACGGTGCTTAGTTTTCAGGGTCCCGTACGCAGATAGGCTCCCAAAAAGTCTCACACATGTGGTATCGCCATACCACATGCAACAGAATGTATTTTGGGGTGTAATTTCACATATTCCCGGCGATGGCTGCGTGGAATTGCTCAGGGTGGGTTTTCTGATGACGGAAACAGTGAACCATGCCTGTGCAAATGGCTATTTGTAGATATTCCTATAATGTCTAAAAGTTGTTTTTAGCTTCATTTCCTGTTTTCAATTGTGACATTGGGGATTGTTCAGCTCAAGTGGATAGATGCGTTTTGGTGCAGTGAGTCCACATCAAAGAGGCATTTATAGTTAAGGGCCTGGTAGCCCACGTTTATTAAAGGAAAAAACAAAACAAAAGTCCATCCAGGAATCCCACACAGGGGTCCAAGCTTCAATTAAACACACAAAATCCAAATGAAAATGCTAGCCCACCTGGCTACTCTTCAGCAGTAATGCTGCTATAGGGAACAGGCCCCTCAAACAAGCTGCTTGGATGCACACAGTCTTAGGCTCCTTGGTCACACAGTTTCAAGAGCTTCAATGCACACAGCTTCTGGCTCCTTGGATGCACACAGCTTTGAAGCCCTTCAATGCATACAGCTTCTGGCTCCTTGGACGCACACAGCTTTGAAGCCCTTCAATGCATACAGCTTCTGGCTCCTTGGACGCACACAGCTTTGAAGCCCTTCAATGCATACAGTTTCTGGCTCCTTGGACGCACACAGCTTTGAAGCCCTTCAATGCATACAGCTTCTGGCTCCTTGGACGCACACAGCTTCTGGCTCATTGGACGCACACAGCTTCTGGCTCATTGGACGCACACAGCTTTGAAGCCCTTCAACACACACAGCATCTATTCTCACACAGAGACACTTACTAGCAGCCACTGCTCCAACTTCACCTTCCACCACTCTCTGTGCTCACCAGCCCTTCGTTATATGGGCTGTGTGCACCTGGGCACACACCCTGCTGGCTGTCCATAAGACCCGGACACAGGGTTGGAGATCCCGTCCCACCCAAGACTCTGAAGGATCTCCAAATTACAGAGCCCCATAAGGAACTAGCAAAACCTGGAGAAGACTGCCAGAGCATTTTTCTCCATTTCAAATTTACACTCTGTAGCTCTGCACTCAGCCAACATGCAGACTCTGTGTCCACTTTAACCCTATTTTCATAGGGACAGAGCCTTGCTCTGCCACACAATTTAACTATGACTGGTGATTCTAACAGCAGGGTAAAGGGATTTCATTTTAATTAATAATAATACAATTCTGGTTTTCCCACAGGAATTTTTTTAAAAATAAATAAATATATATAATATATAATAATATAGATAGATATCTATATCTATCTATCTATCTATCTATCTATCTATCTATCTATCTATCTATCTATCTATCTATCTATCTATCTATCTATCTATCGATCTATCGATCTATATATCTATATATATACACACAGTATCTCACAAAAGTGAGTACACCCCTCACATTTGTGTAAATATTTTCTTCTATCTTTTCATGTGACAACACTGAAGAAATGACACTTTGCTACAATGTAAATTAGTGAGTGTACAGCTTGTATAACAGTGTAAATTTGCTGTCCCCTCAAAATAACTCAACACACAGCCATTAATGTCTAAACCGCGGCAACAAAAGTGAGTACATGTTGGAGGTGCACATCTTCAATGGTCTCATGATTTGATTCGATTACGATTATCTGGTCAATTATTCAATTCGATTCCGCAAGGTGAATCACGATTACCAACGAGCTCCCACTTCCGCTTGGGCCACCTAGGCAGCCCTTCCTTTCTGCAATCTTCTGGGACACAACACACATCACAGGTCCCAAAAGATTGCCCGGCCATTCAGGACAGAGCAGTGAGACATGCGCACCTGGCTGTGAAGCTGCAAGCTGTCACAGCCGGACGCCCACAGTAGTATTGCCAGCGCTGTGACTTTTAATAAGCTTTTAATAAGCAAAAAACTGACTGGAAGTCCGCTTTGAATTAAAAATAACCTCATTCCCTTAACCACTTCAGCCCCGGAAGATTTGGCTACTGAATGACCGGGTCATTTTTTGCGATTCGGCACTGCGTCGCTTTAACTGACATTTGCGCGGTCGTGCGACATTACACCCAAACAAAATTTATGTCCTTTTTTTGCCACATATAAAGCTTTCTTTTGCTGGTATTTGATCATCCTTTGCAGTTTTTATTTTTTGCGCTATAAACAAAAAAAGAGCGACAATTTTGAAAAAAAACACAATATTTTGTACTTTTTGCTATAATAAGTATCCCCTTTTTTTAAAAAAAAAAAAAAAAGCAAATTTTTTCTCAGTTTAGGCCGATATGTATTCTTCTACATATTTTTGGTAAACGTATATTGATTGATTTGCGCAAAAGTTATAGTGTCTACAAAATTGGGGATAGATTTATAACATTTTTATTATTACTTTTTTTTTACTAGTAATGGCGCCGATCTGCCATTTTTATCGGGACTGCAACATTATGGCGGACACATGGGACACATTTTTGGGACCATTGGCATTAACACAGCGATCAGTGCTATAAAAATGCATTGATTACTGTAAAAATGTCACTGGCAGTGAAGGGTTTAACAGTAGGGGGCGATCAAGGGGTTAACTGCCTTCCCTGACTGTGTGTTTCTAACTGTAGGGGGAGGGGACTGACCTAGAGGACGTGACGGATCGTGGTTCCTAGCTATTAGCTACTAACGATTAGGGATGAGCCGAACACCCCCCGGTTCGGTTCGCACCAGAACCTGCAAACGGACCAAAAATTTGCACAATCGTTAGAACCCCATTGACGTCTATGGGACTCGAACGTTCGAAATCAAAAGTGCTCATTTTAAAGGCTAATTTGCATGGTATTGTCGTAAAAAGGGTTTGGGGACCCGGGTCCTGCCCCAGGGGACATGTTTTTCAAAGTTTGAGCCCGGGTTCACACCTATGCGAATTAGATGCGGCTTACAAGGCATCCAATTTGCAGGGCATTTTAAACTAGGTTCATTTGAATGAGGCTGGTTCACATATGTGCGTTGCATTCGCACTGCGCATTGCACAAAAAACGTGTGCGTTTTCTGGTCATTGCGGTGCGAATTACAAGCCCATTATCTTCTATGGGCACGCATCTGATTCGCAGCTGTGTTACGGTGTGAACATAAATGATCTCCCCTCCTCCTACACCTCCCCCTCTTCCAGTTCCTCCCCTGTCTGTTTTGGTGTGCTGACCGGAGCAAGCATGGCAAAAAGGGGTAGAAAAATTGCATCAAAGGTCAAGGAATCCGTGGATTGTGAGGAGCTGATCAGGCTTGTGAGGGAGAAACCGATGATTTATGATACACGGCATCCTAAATATAAGGACAACGTTGTTAAAAAACGTGCATGGCTGGAAATTGCCAGAATCATCTTGCCAGAGTGGAGCATGTGCTCATCCCAAGTTCAGGCTGCCAAATGTAAGTTTTTTATTCCCTTTCACTAACTGTAGAAGCTTTCCTATTGTTTAGTTATGTTGTCCATTTGTATTAAAATATTAGAAAAAACAACAGCGTGTGTTTGCCCACAAATCCATACCAGGCCACATGCCCTCAACACTGTGCACATAACGGCGTCAGACAGCGACGGAGGGTTCCCTAAATTAATTCATAAGCTAAGATTTGCTTAGGCTAGCAAAAGAATATACAATGCAAATGTGAACAACATTATTTTTATTTAAATAAACAAAAATTAAGAAAAAAAGCATTATTTGTTACAGCACACTTTTCACTTTGTCAAGGCCCTGATAATATAATGCAAACCAATACACACTTTTTATGATTAGATAGAATTCCTCTGCCAAGGCACTTCCCCAGCTGGCGACATAAAGAAGTTTTGGAATTCACCACGTATATGTGTACCACTAGTGGTGCCCCTAGTAACATTCCACTGTGCCGCCTCCATGTTATGGCTCAGAGAATCCTCAAATAGATATCCGTCACGTTTACGCACATAGTTGTGCAGTGCACAGGCTGCTTTAACAGCACTGATAGCATGATCAATACTGAGATTTATTGATGTATGCTTGAATCTCCACTTATTGCATAGTATACCAAATGCACATTCAACTACTCGTCGTGCCCTAGTGAGCCTATAATTGAACAATCTTTTTTCTGTTGTCAGAGAGCAACTAGAAAAAGGCCTGAGCATGTGCTCTGCAAGTGCAAACGCTTCATCTCCTACAAAAACATGTGGGAGGGAAGGATCTGTTGTTCCGGGCAGGGGAGAATGATTGGGCAAGTCTAGTGTATTCTCATGCAGCATGCGGCCAAATGAGGAATGTTAAAATACACTAGAATCCGAGCTGCTGCCATAAGAACCCACATCAATATAAAGAAATGTATAATTGGCGTCTGCCACTGCCATTAATACCAACGAAAAATATTTCTTATAATTAAAATATTGGCTCCCACTAGCTGGAGGCTTGAGGATGCGGATGTGCTTCCCATCAATGGCTCCCAGACAGTTGGGGAAGTTGCAACGCTGCCAGAATAGCTCCGCGACCTGTAACCATTTGTGTTTGTTTGGCTTCTTCATAACCAAATCCTTCAGTTCTTCCCATATGACTAGGCAGGTTTGATTAACAATGCCACTAATAGTTGATTTCCCAACCTTAAATTCAAAGTGCAAACTTCCAAAAGAATTTCCTGTTGCTAGGTACCTAAAAGCAGACATAAATAAAATTAATTATATTTTTTTGTTTTTCAGTGCATTACTTACAGACAAGGTGGCGCAGCATGCGTGATGCTTACCGCAAATATATACGCCATCACAAAGAAGCAAGGAGTGGCTCAGGGGCAGTGCCTAGGGTACCTTATATGTTTGCCAAGGACTTAGATTTTCTGCAACCCATTGTAGAGATGAGGGAGTAAGTTTTCATGTATATCATCTATGTATCTGCAAACCTCTTAACTTTGATTATGCCTAGTTAAGTTACACTCTTTTTTTTCAAAACAGGACAGAAGCTAGTTGGGAGGAACAAGATGTTATGGATGACCAACTGGAGGCACAACCGGAGTCCCAAGCCCAGATTAGTTTGGAAGAAGGCACAGAGGATTTGTCACAAATCCAAAGCTCCTCGAATCTGTGGGAAACAAACCCAGATGAGCAATCTGCTGTGGCAGAGGCTATCCCTGGGCCCTCCTCTGCTCCTGCAGACATTGTTATGCCAGACAAAGTGCCACGGAGGCGACCACCTCTATCGCAACCTGACATAAGTGAGCGCCCACTTGAAATGTTGAAAAACATGTAAGAAAAGGTGGATGCTTTTTTATGTCCGGATACTATACTGGCGCTCAGTTTTGTCCCTCTAATAAAGAAAGTCAAACCTGAGCGCTACTTTGAAATGCGAAGCACTATCGAACAAGTGCTGCACTCCTTCTCAGAGCTACGTGAGGTAGCTTCATTTCAAGTGCCATATGTGCCACCACCAAGACCTCCCCTTAACTACCCCAGATACGTCCACTACCCAGAACAACACCAACCTTACCCCTATATTCCCCCATCCTATCCTTCTAGCTTTGAAAATGCAACCTCCATATATGAAGTTAAACACAGTAACATTCCCTATCCCATTCCATCCCCAATTCCTTCAATCAGGCCCCCCCCCCCCCCCCAAATCCTGGTATGTATGTGACAAGTCAAAAATGGCGAGGCTAGGCCAGATCCCAGCACTGCACGTGATGACCAGGCTTCCGCCAGTCACTACTCCAATGAGGCCCCTTTTAAAAAAATATAGACATGTGCAGGATGAAAAAATTTGTTTAGTTTCGTTTTGTTTTGATTCATTATTTAACTAAATTCGTTTAGTTAAATTAGTTGCATTAGTTACATTCGTTTTCGGGATTCGTTTAGTTTCGTATTCGAATTCGAAAAAATTCTACCGCATTCAAAAAAACTATCAAATTTAAAGAAATTCTACCGCATTCGAACAAAAACTATCAAATTTGAAAAAATTCTACCGCATTCGAAAAAAACTATCAAATTCAAAAAAATTCTACCACATTCAAAAAAATTTGACCGAATTTTAAAAAGTAAACTATATATAACCATTTTTCAAAATTCGAATTTCATATGGAATGAAATCGAATTCCAATAGAAAAGATTAGAATAGAATAGAAAATAAGAATAGCATAGAAAAACAATAGAACAGAATATATTCTATTCTAATCTTTTCTATTCAAATTCAAATTCATTCTGTACCAAATTCCAATTCCGGAAGATGTTTTATTTATATATATATATACATATATATATATATTTTTTTTTTTTTCCTATTCTGTTCTATTGTTTTTTCTATTCTTGTCTTTTCTATTAGAATTCGATTTCATTCTATTTCTATATAACCATTTTCCGAACTTCTAATTTCGTATAGAATGAATTTGCATTCAAATAGAAAAGATTACCAAAATAGAATAAAACAACAATAGAACAGAATAGAATAAAAATACAATATATGTTTTTCTAGTTTATTCTTTTCTATTATTTTTTTTTTCTATTCTAATCTTTTCTATTCAAATTCGATTCAATTCTATATAATATTCAAATTTCTAGTCTATTCTTTTCTATTCTTTTCTATTCAAATCTTTTCTATTCTAATTCAAATTCATTCTATACCAAATTCGATCTTCAGAAGCAATGTTTTGAATTTCGTATAAGAAAATCGATTTCTATTGTTTTCAAATTCGATTTGAATATGTTTTCAAATTAGATTCGAATATGTTTTCGAATTCGATTTGAATTCGATTCAAATTCATTCTTTTTTTCGGATCCATTTAAATTCATTACTTTTGTAATTCGGAAATTCGGATGCATGAATAATGAAAAATTTGTCCGAATTTCGATTCGGAACAAACGGAATGCATATGTCTATATCACAACCTGTGATTTATGAGGTCTGTCCAAGGTTGAGGACCAAGAGGACACCTTTTTTTAAAAATATGTTCAAGAGGCCTACTTGAGAAACATGTATATTTTTTGTTTTTGTTGAATGTTAATTTATGTTGGCTACATGTGCCAATTTTTTTATTTTTTTAAGTATACTTGAATAAATTATCCCTTTCATGACTAAGCCTATTTTTGAAATTTGGTGTTTACAAGTTAAAATCTGTATTTTTTGCTTGAAAATTACTTAGAGTTCCCAAACATTATATATATATATTTTTTTAGCAGAGAATCTAGAAAATAAAATGGAGATTGTTGCAATAGTTTATATCACACGGTATTTGTGCAGCGGTGTTTTAAACGCAAATTTTTGGAAAAGGGACACTTTCATGAATTTTAAAAAATCCAAACAGTAAAGTTACCCCGATTTTTTTTGTATAATGTGAAAGATGATGTTACGCCGAGTAAATAGATACCAAACATGTCACCCTTTATAATTGCACGCACTCGTGGAATGGCGACAAACTACGGTACCTATGAATTTCCATAGGTGACGCTCTAAATTTTTTTTACGGTTACCAGGTTTGAGTTACAGAGGAGGTCTAGGGCTGGAATTATTGCTCAAGCTCTGACGATCGCGGCGATACCTCACATGTGTGATTTGAACACAGTTTACATATACGGCGCAACTTCCGTATGCGTTTTCTTCGCTGCGCAAGCCCGCGGGGACGGGGGCACTTTAAAAAAAAATTTTTTTTTTTTAATGTATTTTATTTATTTTTATACTTTATAAATTGTGTTTTAAAAAAAAATTTTTTTTTTAACTTTTATTGCTGTCGCAAGGAATGTAAACATCCCTTGTGACAGTAATAGGTGGTGACAGGTCCTCTTTATGGAGGGATCGGGGGTCTAAAAGACCCCCGATCCCTCCTTTGCACTTCAAAGTATTCAGATCGCCGAAAACGGCGATTCTGAATATTGTATTTTTTTTTTAAACCGGCGCCATTGGCAGCCGAGTAAACGGGAAGTGATGTCATGACGTCGCTTCTGCGTTTACATTGAGAAGGCTGGAACGAAGCCACCCACAGCTTCGTTCCAGCCCGCCCCCAGCCGCCAGAGGCAGCCGATTGGACTCCGGGCTTCCCGATCGCACGGGAGGCCCGGTAAGAGCGGCCGGAGGCGGCGGGAGGGGGGGGATGTCCCCTCCCGCTCCTCCGGCATAACAGCCGAGCGGCTTTTAGCTGCATCGGTTGTTATACTCGGGTAGCCGATCGCCCGCTGAAAACAACGGTACTGGGATGATGCCTGTAGCTGCGGGCATCATCCCGGTATAACCCCGGAAAGCCGAGTACGCATATCTGTGTACGGTCGGCGGGAAGGGGTTATTATTACGCCAACTTTTGTCGGGTTATATATTTAGAATGACACATGTTTGAAGAGTTCAAAATTAAAAATCTGGCATTCTCCTACATTCACATGACAAAGGACATCAGTGGTGAAAAGTACCTTAATGTGATCAGTAATCTTTCAGCAGGCTGGATACTTGTTCTGTAGCACGTGTTCTGACGCTCCAAGCGAGGGGAGATTAATCCAAGTAATTCGTCATAACTAATTCAAAAATGAGTCTTTTATTAGATTTGTGTATGAAACAAATTTTGACATACACTTTTCTAAAAAATAAGGCAAGTGTTTAAGAACATTTTTATCTGTAAGAAGGCCTGCATTCTTATTAACCCCCCTGGCGGTATTCCCGAGTCTGGCTCGGGGTGGATTTTACATACCAAAAGCGGTATCCCCGAGCCAGACTCGGGCTTGCATCACAGGATCCAGGAAGAGTTTACTTACCTTGTCCAATGGATCCTGCGATGTCTCCCCGCTGTGATCGGCGAGCCGCTGTGTCTCGCTCGATTCACAGTGCCGAGCTCCGTTCCCTGCGAGCGTTGCGACGCACGGGGAAGGAGTTCGGCGGTAAATTCAAAAGTGAAACACACAGTATAGATACAGCATACTGTAATCTTACAGATTACAGTACTGTATCAAATAACTACACACCCCCTTTGTCCCTAGTGGTCTGTCCAGTGTCCTGCATGCAGTTTTATATATATAAAACTGTTCTTTCTGCCAGGAAACTGGAGATTGTCCATAGCAACCAAAACTGTCTCTTTACATCAAAAGTGGTTTTAGACCAGCTAGAAAAAAGCGATAATAAATTATAATCACTTGCAGAATTGAGCGATAGTGATTTGTGGGGAGATCCGTCATCAAACACTAAAAGTAATAAAAGCTAAAATTCTGCAACTGAGCAAATTTCAGTGTTTTTGATTTGATTACATTATTATATAATTTTTATTATTATTATATTATTATGTGTTTTAATTATTTATAGTTATTTATTATATTATAATTTTTTATTTCGTTTTTCAAACTTTATCATACCCGGGATGTCTACTAGACTCTTGTTTGGACAGATTTAAGTGAATTATTCCTAAGAATTACAGGCCTACAATATAAAACGCCAAATTTCTGTGCAAAATAATTGTACCGCTTTCAGCACCTAAAATCTGAAATAATCATACCGCCAGGGAGGTTAAAAAAAAATGTATATTAAAGAAGTGGCATAACAAATAAGATATAACGTCATTTGCAGTTGTGTCATCATCGGACATACATTTAGCCAGTGGCAGCTGAATTTAACAATAACAATTGTCTGGTCCCAAACTGGACAACAAAATGTCATGGGGTCCCCCCACACAAAGCACCTTGTCCTCATCAACTTGGGGACAAGGTGTTTTGGGGGGGGGGCGCAAAACACACTACACATGTTAAGGGCATATGGCCTGGTTTGGTCCAGGAAGGGGGTGCTCACCTCCCCCCCTTTTCATGGCCTTTTAGGCTGCATGCTCTGATAATGTTCTGGTATGGATTTTTTTTTGGGGGGGGGGGTGCGGGAACACCACGGTTTTTAAAATTGTAACACTGACATATAGTCACACACATAGGTTAGACTTGATGGACCAGTGTCTTTTTCAAACCTCCCCTACTATGGAAATATGTTTTTAAAATTATTGTTTGGCAAATAAATTACTCACCTAGTTATTGACATGCGCGTGTAATTAAAAAATTTTTCTTCATGCCCACGGAGGTCTTCATACAGGATCATGAACTGGCCTCTATCATCCCTATTTGCTAGTATGGGATGAACCCAGTATCTTCTCCTCCTCCTTCTCCTCTTCTCTACTTCCAGAAAGATTGCTGCTGTTACAGCAACAACTGTTGGCAATATCATAGGCAGAGCAGCACACATTTTGCTAACAAAAATAACCCACACAATACAGACTCCTGGACAACCAGGAAGTGTCCAGAAAAATCTTTTTATAAGCAGCCTCACAAATAGATAACAAGTGATTGGCCTGCTCTAAATTTGCATCTATAATTAGACACTGGTTACTTCCGAATTCGCAGCTGATCCGCAGCTAAAACACTGATGAACCGCTGAACAACTGATTTTTCTCTGCGCAGTGAAACCGGAGCTTCAATTCGCATCGCACATGTGTGAACCTGGGCTCAAAAATGGCAGTTTTTTCGGGAGCAGTGATTTTAATGATGCTTAAAGTAAAAAAAAAAAAAAAGTGAAATATTCCTTTAAATCTCGTACCTGGGGGGGTGTCTATAGTATGCCTCTAAAGTGGTGCGTGTTTCCTGTGCTTAGAACAGTCCCTGCACAAAATGACATTTTTGAAGGAATAAAAGTCATTTAAAACTGCTTGCGGCTTTAATGTAATGTCGGGTCCTGGCAATATGGATGAAAATCAGTGAGACAAACGGCATGGGTACCCCCCCCCCCCACCCAGTCCATTACCAGGCCCTTTGGGTCTTGTATGGATATTAAGGGGAACCCCGCACCCAAATTAAAAAAAGGAAAGGCGTGGGGCCCTCATGTCCTATATACTCTGAACAGAAGTATACAGACGGTGCAAACAAGACAGGGACTGTAGGTTTGTTGTTAAGTAGAATCTGTTTGTAATTTTGAACTGGTACATTTTTAACGTGTTTAGCTCCAGCCAAAAATCTATTTTAAACTTTTTGGAAAACATAGGGAAGGGTTATCACCCCTGTGACATTTGTTTTGCTGTCTGTGCTCCTCTTCAGAAGATTTCACCTCATTTTTTGTACCAATGACAAATGTTTTTTGAAAATTTGGGGTTTTTAGTGAAACAAGGATTGGTGATAAAGCATCAGTGGAAAGGAGAAACGTTTTTCCCATATTAACTCTTACAGGAGAAAATTTCCCTTCCTAGGGGTAGATTTCATCTCACTTCCTGTTGTCTCCTTCCGTTTGCAAGTAGGAGTCGTTTGTAAGTTGAATGTTTGAAAGTAGGGGCCTGCCCTATATACTCTGCAGAAATTGGGGCCTTAGGTGTTGGTGTTGCCACAACAATGTAAGCCCTCACAGGGCTCTGCTGTGAAATATTAGATCAAGAATTGTAATTACATGCCCCTGTTGAACAGGGGGTGAAAAATTGGGCCTTAGGCACTGGTGCTGGTGCCACAACACTGCAACCTCTCACAGATACTCTAGTTGGAGCGCAGGAATGAGCCCTGCTGCAAATAATTGCATCAAAAATTGTAATTACACGCCCCTGTTAAGCAGGGGCTCAAAAATTGGGCCTTAGGCACTGGTGCTGGTGCCACAACACTGCAACTCCTCACAGATACTCTAGTTGGAGCGCAGGAACTAGCCCTGCTGCAAAGAATTGCATCAAAAATTGTAATTACATGCCCCTGTTAAACAGGAGCTGAAAAATTAGACCTTAAGCAGTGGTAGCAGCGCCCAGAACCAAGCTATCAGCATGATCATTGAGGAGGAAGAGGATAATTACTCAGCATAACAGGATAGTCACTCAGCATCAGCATAGGCAGTCTTTGAAGGGATATGACATTTAAAAAAAAATTATTAGGTTACATCAGCATCAGGTGCTTGGTAGCTTTGGTAGCTGGTGGAGATCCAAGACTGATTCATTTTTATGAAGGTCAGTCGATCGACCGAATCGGTGGACAGACGCACTCTGTGATCGGTTACAAAGCTTCCAGCAGCACTGAATGTGCGTTGCGAAAGAACACTGGATGCAGGACAGGCCAGTAGCTCAATTGCATACTGTGCAAGCTCTGGCCAGTGATCCATCCTCAAGACCCAGTAACCCGGAGGATTTTCGGTGGGAAAGGTGTCCAAGTCAGATCTTGCCCCTAGGTATTCCTGCAAAACAGACGCTGGCGATGGTTGCTGGAACTGATCATACCTTGGGGCTGCGGACTAAAAAATTGTCTGGACGCATCGGTCAGATGGCCACCTTCTCTACCGCTCCTTCTTTGACTGACCGAAGCCTCAGCAACACGTTGTCCAGAAACAGGAGTTTGTTACCTCCCAGTCTCTGGGAACGCGTTGCACAGACCTTTCTGCAAGGCCTCCCGAAGATGTTTCATCCTCTGCTCCCTCTGCGACGGCAAGATAAGGTCCGCAACCTTACCCTTGTAAAGTGGATCAAGGAGGGATGCCAGCCAGTATTGTTCCTTCTCCTTGATACCACAAATACGAGGTCCTTCCGCAGGCTTTGCAGGATCAGGGAGGCCATGCAGCGTAGGTTTGCTGAGGCATTCGGTCCTGAGTCCTCCGGGTCACTAAGGACGACATGATCCACAGCCACCTCCTCCCAGCCACGTACAAGTCCATGGGTTTCTTGGGACTGTAAATGATCCCTTAAAGACTGCTGCTGATGCTGAGTGCCAGGCTCCACCTCCATGCTGACACAATCCTCCTCCTCCACTTCCTATGTGATCGGCGGGCACGCAGGAACACTATCTGGATAAAGGGGGCCTTGAGAGCTAAGGAAGTCCTTCTCTTCCTGCCTCTGTTCTGCCTCAAGTGCCCTGTCCATTATTCCATGCAGCGTGTGCTCCAACAGGTGGGCAAGGGGGACTGATGCATGCAGTGTCACTGCTCACCATCCTCGTGGCCTCCTCAAATGGTGACAGGACAGTGCATGCATCCCTGATCATGGCCCACTGGCGTGGGGAAAAAAAAGCTTCCCTGACCCTGTCCTGGTGCCATAGTCGCACAGGTACTCATTGATGGCCCTCTGCTGCGTGTGCAGCCGCTGCAGCATGGCCAACGTTGAGTTACACCTGGTGGCCATGTCACAGATTAGGCAGTTCTTGTGCAGGTTAAATTCCTTTTGGAGGTCTGCCAGCCGAGTACTGGCATTATATGACCGTCGGAAATGCACACAGACTTTCCTGGCCTGCCTCAGGACATCCTGTAAGCCCGGGTACCTGCCCAAGAACTGCTGCACCACCAAGTTAAGGATGTGAGCAAAACAGGGCACATGGGTCATTTGTCCCTGTCGGAGGGCGGAGAGGAGGTTGGTGCCATTGTCGCAAACCACCATTCCTGCCTTAAGTTGGTGTGGCGTCAACCACCTCTGAACCTGCCCCTGCAGAGCTGACAGAAACTCTGCCCCATTGTGGCTCCTGTCCCCCAAGCACACCAGCTCAAGCACCGCATGCCATCTTTTGGCCTGCGTACTTGCGTAGCCCCTTGAACGCCTACGGAGCACCGCTGGTTACGAGGACAAAGTACAGGAAGAGGCCATGGAGGAAGAAGAAGAGGAGGGGGTGGAGGAGAGAGGTGTGTCAGAGTTACCAGTAGTGGCATTTTGGAGGCGTGGTGGCGGAATAACCTCCAACACTACTGCACCTTGTCCTGCATCCTTCACAGCTGCAAGCAGTCACCCAATGTGCTGTGAAACTTAGGTAACGTCCCTGTCCATGCCTGCTGGACCATGAGTCAGCGGTAATATGCACCTTACTGCTGACCGCCCTGTCCATCGAGGCCAAGACATTGCCTTCCACATGCCAGTAGAGAGCGGAAATCGCCTTCCGTGAGAAAAAGTGGCGTTTGGGAACCTGCCACTGAAGAACTGCACATTCCACAAACTCACAGAAGGGGGCAGAGTCTACCAACTGAAAAGGTAGCAGTTGAAGTGCTAGCAATTTTGCCAAGCTAGCAGGTGTACCGATAGCAGATTGCCCGCAAGTACTTGGCTGTGACACACCTAATTCTACACCTTCATTCCTCTCAGTGCAGGTCTCAGAGAGGACTGAAGGTATAGAGGGGTTGATGATCCCAGCTGATGAGGAGCAAGGAGAGGTCCTCTTTGTTCTTTGTGAGTCTTTTAGGTACGCTTGCCAATGAACTGCATGGCAGGTCAAGATATGTCTGGTCAAGCATGTGGTGCCCAAGTGGGAGATGTTTTGGCCACGCGAGATAAGCTTGAGACATATGTTGCAAATAGCAGCGGTGCAATCTGATTCACTCGTCTCAAAAAAGGCCCACACGAAAGAACTTTTGGAATAATGCGCAGACATCAGCGCCCTGCACATGCGGAGCTCTGAGGTGTGATGCAGTCAGTGTGCTGCCCTTAGGCTGGCACCTGGAGGGCATCCTGCCTTGTTGGTGATGTGCCTCCTCCTTCTCCTCCTCTCTCCTATCTGGCACCCATGTTGAGTCAGTGACCTCATCATCCCCGCCCTCCTCATCACTGGAGAAAACCTGGCAGTATGCTGCAGCAGGGGTAACATGACTGCCAAATTGCTGTCCTTCTTGGACACCCCCTCTGTCGGTGCTCATATTACAGCCTTCATCTAGCTCAGTATCATCATCAAGCCTTCAAAATGCTGGGCATCCTCCTGGAGCAAGTACCCAACACTGTGGTCAAACAGTTTGAGGGACTCCTCAGGAGGACATGGTGGGGCTAGGGAAGGAGTCACTGATGCCATTGAGCCGAAGGAAATGGCCGCGTTGGCACGACCACGTGCTGATGAGGATGCACCATGTCCATGACCAGCTCTGTTGCCTCTAGACACAGAGGTGGCTTGCCCTCTTTTATTGGCTTGTGACTGTCTGCCTCTCTTCGTTGGCTTTCCAGACGTACTATTGGCCTGCAGTGAGCTGCACAAAACTGGGATATATATATTTTTTATATATCTATATTTATGTGGATATATATATATATATATATATATATCTATATATCTATATATCTATATATATATATATAGATATATCTATATATACATATAGATATATATCTATATATATCTATTTATATATATATATATATATATATATATATATATATATATATCTCGATTATACTGCAGCTAGCAGAATCAGCTGCCTGCCTGTAGTATTATTAGTATGATAACCCCTGCACTAGTCTTCAGGTAGCTATACTGTAGGTGCAACTGTGCAGGGTACACAGTACAGTAACTGGAAATACGTCAAGAGCCTACACAAGCACCTGGCTGCAGGTAGCTTTACTGTAGGTGAGACTGTGCAGTGTACACAGTACAGTAGCTGGAAATACTTCAATGAGCCTACACAAACACCTGGCTGCAAGTTGCTATACTGTAGGTGAGACAGTGCAGGGTACACAGTACAGTAGCTGGAAATACTTCAATGAGCCTACACAAGCATCTGGCTGCAGGTTGCTATACTGTAGGTCAGACTGTGCAGGGTACACATTACAGTAGCTGGAGATACTTCTATGAGCCTACACAAGCACCTGGCTGCAGGTTGCTATACTGTAGGTCAGACTGTGCAGGGTACACAGTACAGTAGCTGGAAATACTGTAAAAACACCTGCCTGTCTGTCAGTATATTAGGAAGAGAAGAACAGGATCTAGCTAAACTGAATACAGTGTTTGTGTATATATATATATATATATATATATATATATATATATATATATATATATATATATATATACACAACACCTGGGATGCATATATATATACACAATACACTGTAACTGCAGCTAACTGACTCGCCTGCCTACTCTATCTAACTTAAATCAAAAGACACTGTCTGTCTCTCTCTCTCTCTCTCTCTCTATCTCTGAACGCCGGAACACACTACACAGGGCCGCCGTGCAGGCGGCCTTATATAGTGTGGGGCGTGTACTAAACCCCCTGAGCCATAATTGGCCAAAGCCTCCTTGGCTTTGGCCAATTACGGCTCTCTGTTCAGACGGCGCTTTGATAGGCCAAGCATCAAGCATGCGGATCATAGTGCATGCTTGGCCAATCTTCAGCCAGCAATGCACTGCGATGCTGCAGTGAATTATGGGCCGTGACGCGCCACTCGAATTTGGCGCAAATGGCCCATATCGTTTGTAATTCGGCGAACGACCGAACACATGATGTTCGAGTCGAACATGAGTTTGACTCGAACACGAAGCTCATCTCTACTCATGATCTGTCACTCCTCACAGAACAGGGATTTGTGTGTTTACACACACACGTCCCTGTTCTGCCTCTCTTGCCCACGATCGCTCATGGCCGGCAGTCATCGCGACCATTGGTCACGAGCATTAGCACCCTGATGTGACTGCCCGGCCCGCCTCTCTGCTCTCACGTCTCACCTCTCTCCAGCGGGGAATTCTCAGCCCTGCCCGCCTCTCTTCTGATCTGATAGCTACAGACAGCGGGCGGGGCAGAGAATTCTTCACTGACATCAGGAGAGATGTGAGAGCTTAGAGGCGGGCCGGGCATGTATTGTACAACTATACACTCAGGGGGATACCCGAATCGCAATGCATCGATGGAGCAATTAATTTCAGCACCCATGTGTATATATATATTCTTTTTTTTTGTTTTATTCAATGCTAATCAATTATGCTGCAGAACCATTGTCACATTCCTGACATGGGCTTATTATTTCTATGTATAGCAAAGAGGGAAGGCACATTAAGGAGAGATATCAATGCTGCTCACCCCAGTATTGTCAAGAAAAATGGAAAAAAGTCCCCCAAGCGGGGTTTTTAGGCAGCTAGCTATAGATGTGAGCAAGGCACTAAGTAAAATATTAAAATTCTTTATTGAAGGGTAATGAATAAATGTAACAACCTATAAATATAAATTGGGAGCTCAAGTGGGAAAATACCCATACCAAATACATATAATAGCAAACATAGGTTATACACAGCATGTGATAAGGCTATTGCATAACAATACTGACGCGTTTCGACCCATGAATTTTGGGGTCTCTTCAGAGGATGAGTTTGCTACAGAAAAAAGAAAAATTTATAATAGTATGTCCAGCTTATTTAAAAGAATTACAGCATAGGCAAGTTTGTTTAGCAACATGTTTAGTAACACTTTGCACATAATTACCACTGAGTTTGGATGTACCCCTCGATCAGAGCCTCCCCACATAGCAGCCAGACCATCCAGTGTGCCCGCACGTAGCAGCACCCCGGAAGAAGGGTGAACAGGAATCCACTTGATATGGCTTGCAAGGAGTCACACGTGGGGGGGCAATTATACGTGTGACTCCTTGCAAGCCATATCAAGTGGATTCCTGTTCCCCCTTCTTCCGGGGTGCTGCTACGTGCGGGCACACTGGATGGTCTGGCAGCTATGTGGGGAGGCTCTGATCGAGGGGTACATCCAAACTCAGTGGTAATTATGTGCAAAGTGTTACTAAACATGTTGCTAAACAAACTTGCCTATGCTGTAATTCTTTTAAATAAGCTGGACATACTATTATAAATTTTTCTTTTTTCTGTAGCAAACTCATCCTCTGAAGAGACCCAAAAATTCATGGGTCGAAACGCGTCAGCATTGTTATGCAATTTCCCTATCACATGCTGTGTATAACCTATGTTTGCTATTATATGTATTTGGTATGGGTATTTTCCCACTTGAGCTCCCAATTTATATTTATATGTTATTACATTTATTCATTACCCTTCAATAAAGAATTTTAATATTTTACTTAATGCCTTGCTCACATCTATAGCTAGCTGCCTAAAAACCCCGCTTGGGGGACTTTTTTCCATTTTTATTATTTCTATGTATAACTTTTATCATTTATGATATGGAAATAATGCTTTCTTTTCTTTGGGGTGGGGGCACAGCTTTTTTTGTCTGTTGTTTTATGAGAGAATGTCCATTTTCACTTTGCAAAAAAAGTTTGCAAAATATGGAACATTTTGTAAAAATGTTGCCATTTTGGTGAATTGCATTGGCATTTTCTTTGCATGTTTCCGGTCATCACTAATTCACTTGAATGGGCATTTCTTACACCTGACAAACGTGCCAAAGTTGCTCCAGAACCTTTTTTTTGGTGTGGAGCAGTGGCAGCCCGTCCATATGGGGCGCACGGGCACCCCCCCCCCCCCAATCCATGCGTCTGGCTTCCTAATCTACATGCAGGGAGCAGGACGCATGGATTCCAATGGGGGAATTTTTTTTTTGAAGCACGTGATTAGAGCCTGAGGCTCTAATAGGCTTCAAAAAAAGGGTGGGCTGGGCCGCAGAGCACTGCGCCCGAAGCCCACCCAGTTGTGTGACAACAGCAAATGAATATTGTATATGAGTTGAATATATTGTCATACTGATTCTGCCTCCCAGCCAATTAGGAAGCGGGTCCTGAGACCCATTTTCTGATTGGCCGAATGGAGAAGCTATCCTATTGACCGAGGGAGGAGGAGAGAGGATACGCACGGCGAGTACACTGCCGTGATGCCGAGGAGGGGAAGCAGGGGAAGCCGGCCGCCCATCACCCGGAAGGAAGCGCTGCCCAGGGTAAGTGTTGCTGGTGGCAAAGAACCCCCCCCAAAAAAAACCCATACAACCGGCCACCACTGGTGTGGAGCGTTGGTCATTTTTTAACTGCCTGTTTTGGCACATTTGTGGCATGTTTGAGGGTCCTTTCCACGGGCGCCTCCATGTTACGGATTCCCCTTGCTCAGTGGGGGATCGTTCTACTGATCCCCGCTGAGCAGGCAGATGACAGGTCCATGTCTGCTCCACTGTGCAGAGCGGACACAGACACAGTCCTGCTCTCCCCCATGGAGAAATCGGATTGAAACAGGCTGCCTGTCCATTTCCATCCAATCCGTCTGACAGATGGAAAATAGGATCACCATCGGTCTGGTTATTGCGGGCAGGATCGGTTGGTGGCGGGTGTCCACTGACATCTGCCACTCCATAGAGGAGACTGGAGAGTCTGATAAGGTCTGCCTGAAAAAATGACAAGCGGACCTAATCGGACAGCCCACACGAAAGGAAGGACCCTAACATGTGACAAAATGCATGCCTGCGCTTGGGGTTACCAATTAGTGGCACTGCAAATGCGATGCAAAATGCATGTGAATATTCAGTTAACCACTTTCCGACCAGCCGCCATTCCCGCGAATCTCCGTAGCTGTACATCAGCCCTTTAAACAGCTGTAGCAGGCACGCGCTCGCCCACTGCATGGCGGGGGAGCTGATGCACGTAGCCTGCGGCCGCGATGTCCGCTCGCCACCCACAATCACTCCACAAAGAGCCAGAATGGGGATCTGTCAACATAAACAAAGCAGATCCCCGTTCTGTCAGGGGAGTAGAGAGAGATATGCTGTTCTTAGTGATCAGGAATAGTGATCTCTCTGTACTCCCAATCTGTCCCCTCCCCCCAACAGTTAGAAACACCTCCCAGGGAACACATTTAAACCCTTGATTGCCCCCTAGTGTTAACCCCTTCCCTGACAGTGTCATTTATACAGTAATCAATGCATTTTTAAAGCACCGATCGCTGTATAAATGTCAATGGTCCCAAAAAAAGTGTCAAAATTGTCCCATCTGTCCACTGCAATGTCCCACTAAAAATCACAGATCACTGCCATTACAAGTAAAAGAAATATATATATATTTAATAAAAATGCCATAAATCTATTCTCTATTTGTAGACGCCATAACTTTTGCACAAACAAATCAATATACGCTTATTGCGATTTTTTTTTTTTCACCAAAAATATGTAGAAAAATATATATCGGCCTAAACTGAGGAAGACTTTTTTTTTAGGATATTTATTATAGCAAAAAGTAAAAAATATTGTTTTTTTCAAAATTGTTGTTCTTTATTTTTTTGTTTGTAGCACAAAAAATAAAAACCACAGAGGTGATCAAATACCACCAAAAGAAAGCTCTGTATGTGGGAAAAAAAGGACGTCAATATTGTTTGGGTACAACGTTGCACGACCGCGCAGATGTCAGTTAAAGCGACGCAGTGCCGAATCGCAAAAAATGGCCTCGTCATTAAGGGGGAAAATCTTCCGGTCCTTAAGTCGTTAAACCATACCTAGTGATCCTACCAGTAGGGTATAATATTACTTTTTTTTAAATAAATAATAATAATTTGATCCTGTTTTTCAAACATCTCCAAAAAAAAATAAAATGCTTTTATACTAACAATTTGTTCTACTTTAACCAGTTATTCTGCGAAGCCATTGTCACATTTCAGATATGGGCTTATTATTTCAATTTATAACTTTAGTATTTATGATATGGAAGTGATGCTTTTTGTCTGCTACTTCACAAGAATATGGATAGGAAACATTGTGCATTTTTACTTTTAAAAATGTTTGCAAAAATATGAACATTCTTGTTAAATTTTTCCATTTTGATGAACTGCATTGGAGTCGATGGAGCAGACTAAATGAAGGTGCAATGAACTTTAAAAATCATTCTTGAGGGCTATGGAAGCTCCTTTCATTTATCCTGGACCTGTGCCATAGAATGCATAAAACGGCTCCTCATTTGCTTGGAACCTGACCTTAGGTATTGTAAACACTAATACAATAAAAAAAATGTCTGTCACCTGTAGCATGTCCGCAGTCTCTGATTGTCACCTGTAGCATGTCCGCAGTCTCCGATTGTCTCCTGTAGTATGTCCACAGTCTCTGATTGTCACCTGTAGCATGTCTGCAGTCTCTGATTGTCACCTGTAGCATGTCCACAGTCTGGTTGTCTCCTGTAGCATGTCCGCAGTCTGACTGTCACCTGTAACATGTCTGCAGTCTCTGATTGTCACCTGTAGCATGTCTGCAGTCTGATTGTTTCCTGTAGCATGTCCGCAGTCTCTGATTGTCACCTGTAGCATGTCCGCAGTCTCCAATTGTCTCCTGTAGCATGTCTGCAGTCTGACTGTCATCTGTAACATGTCTGCAGTCTGATTGTCTCCTGTAGCATGTCCACAGTCTCTGATTGTCACCTGTAGCATGTCCACATTCTGATTGTCTCCTGTAGCATGTCCGCAGTCTGACTGTCACCTGTAACATGTCTGCAGTCTCTGTCACCTGTAGCATGTCCGCAGTCTCTGACTGTCACCTGTAGCATGTCCGCAGTCTCTGATTGTCACCTGTAGCATGTCCGCAGTCTCTGATTGTCACCTGTAGCATGTCCGCAGTCTCTGATTGTCACCTGTAGCATGTCCACAGTCTCTGATTGTCACCTGTAGCATGTCTGCAGTCTGATTGTCACCTGTATCATGTCCGCAGTCTCTGATTGTCACCTGTAGCATGTCCGCAGTCTCTGATTGTCACCTGTATCATGTCTGCAGTCTCTGATTGTCACCTGTAGCATGTCCGCAGTCTCTGATTGTCACCTGTAGCATGTCCGCAGTCTGATTGTCACCTGTAGCATGTCCACCACAGTCTCTGTGAGAAGCTCACAGTGTGCAATGAAATCAGAGTAAGCCATTTCTGTAGAGTAGAGGAGCCGGTACACCTGTGCAAGACTGAAGGGGAGGCCGGAAGTTATAAATACTCTATATACAGTACTGTGTTCATCATGCAGTAAAAGAAAAGCATTAAGAAAAGTCCAGCCTCACAAACCTGATAGCCATTGGCTTCCGTAGAACTAGTATTACTTCCAACAGGCTTTGCTTCTAGCAGCCACCCAATGAAAAACGATCAACAGACAGAAATCTTTCACATAAAATGTCATTTTTATTCCTCACAATATATCCTTTTATATTTTTTTATTTTATATTAAATGTAAATCATTTCATTATTGACAATTTATATAAATATATATATATATATATATATATATATATATATATATATATATGTTTTCAGTACAAGAATCAGAACATTAAACAATCAGGAGGACCATTACAATGTAAACATGACCGGCACTTAAAAAAATTGTTGGGAGGGGGCGTGGCTTGGCCAAGCAAGAATATGGCCGCTTACCTGGAGAGCTCCTGCCGTCACCAGTGTTCGTACTTCAATACCAGAGGTTTTTGTCGGATTAAACCAGCTTCTGACTATGGGGACAGCTTCCAGAACCTCTTCTGCTTCCAGATCCCGCTCCCCGAGAGAGCACACCGAAGGAATCAACCAGAATATCCCGGAGATGTTCTGGACACAAAGAGGCAACATGGCGCCCTCCCGCCACAGGCCTCCTCAAACCTTGGAACTACCAGAGCCAGGTCTCCCTCCTTTACCTCAAGCATCCGCTCCGGTGCTCATGGAAAACGATGGCGCTCCCGCCCAGCCATACCTTAACATACATGATTTGAGGACAATTGCTGCCGACATAAAGGACACCCTGTCAGCGGCCATTGCGGAACTGCGCATTGACATTCATACGCTGTCTGACAGGGTTCAAGAGGTAGAACAAGTGACGGCAAAACATGATCAGGTACTGCGCAAAGCTACTAGAAGGATCGATACATACACCCTTCAACTGAGAAACATCCAGCGACATGTCGAAGACATCGACAATAGAGGACGTCGTCATAACCTTAGGATTAGAGGAATGCCAGAAACTATAACTACAGAACATATCTCCCCAGCTGTCACTAGCCTGTTTAACGATTTACTGAACAGGCCACCTCTGACGCAGATATCCATGGAAAGAATACACAGGGCCTTACGTCCCAAAGGCAGGGACACGGACCCCCCAAGGGATATAATATGCTGCATTGTAGATTTCAGACTCAAAGAAGAAATCCTCCGGCAAGCTAGAAGCAGACAGCAATTACTGCATGCAGGACATACAGTCCAGATCGTTCAGGATTTGTCCAGTATCACGTTGCAACATTGTAGAGACCTTAAACCAATACTGGATGTCCTCCGCACTAGAGGAATTCAGTATAGGTGGAAGTTCCCCTTCTGCCTCTCTGCCACTCATCTAGGACGCACAGCCCTACTAAAAGTCCCAGAAGACCTGCACTCATTTTGTGACACTCTGGATATCCCCCTAGTGGATGTACCTGATTGGTACGTGGAATTCCGCCATCCGACCGCAAGGAAACACGCACCGCAAGAAGAACCGATGGAGGCACAAGAAGTTCGGATCCACGGACGGAGATCCCCTTCAAGCACTAGAAGACGCAATCTGCGTTATGGTACGCACCATGGCACCAGCCCCACCGACTCCCCACAATCTCGGAGAGCCAGGCGGGAATATTGAAAATACCCGTCACACTGAATCCCTTCACAATCGTATGAAGCCATGTTTCGGCACAATACTTTGTCCTATACTTCCAGTTAAGTTGAATTTAGTTTTATCTAACTGCCTTGTTGTCGCTAACTAACGTAGAACTATGCAAACTGTGAGCAGCAAAACAACAAGGCATAGCCACACTTTGACTCTGTTGGGAAAGATGTACTGACTGCTAGCGCTCCCACCCTTCACTGCCTCCTTGCCGCAGTTTACACACCAATTGACTCTCAGATGTCTATAGAGCTGTACCGTGTCATATGACTCATCCTCTCACTTTCACTCTGCATCCATATTTTCAGCAACTCCTGCCTCGTACATCGGAACAATTTGGCTCCCATAGTGACTGACATCTTCTCATCCTAAATGTCTCTCTCCTCTCGACTAACTTTCTATCTCATCAGTAGCGTGTACTACATGTTTTTGCTTTGGTATGGGTAAGGTTTAACAGACATGTGAATGAATGAACAGATGGGGATATATCACGCTATGTGGGATGCCCAGCCTCACCTATATACAATTAGGTAGTCATAGCATTATTCTGACTTAGGACTGCTTATCCCAGCATGCTGCTCCGCTTTATAATCTAGGCACAATGCCTCTGATGCACGCTCATAGCATTGAGGGCTTCACCACACCCTATCTGACATAGGATGGTTTTATCTAACAATTACCACCACACATATATATATATAACCCGCTTTCACCCTTATTAATGACGTTTACTACGCTTAGCGTGTCACGCTAAGCGATACTTCTGTTTCTGAGGATCCAGCATTTGTTAGAAAGACTCAGGTGGTATCTTAAACTCCCTAAAAGCCCTCAATGCTAAGATACACATTCTCTCAGAATTAACTAAAACCCGCTGCAGAAATATACCTCTATAGGGGTAGCATGTAGGACATCACTTCCCCTTAGATTTGGGACATGCATTTGGGAGGATGGTACATACAGAACACAGGACCATAAGGTACCTGAGCTGGCTGGAAATCACTACACTATTCCCATAATGTAAACGACTAAGAGGTCTGAGTTCACTATACTACTAAGTAGAGATAACCCAATTTACTCTGCAGACTTTCGGAAGTACTATTTAGTTCACAGATCTTGGTAATGGAGGTTTGCTCTTTAGATTCCCCTACCACTTTTTTCCCAGTTGAAATTCTCAGCAGAATATCCACAGCTCTACAGTCACCCATTAGAACAAATGTCTAGTAGACACGAAACGTAAAGGGCGACAGCTAGGCCGGCAAGTTATTACCAAGTTAAAGAATATAGCTATTCACAGCTTCCTCTAGGGTTCTGGTAAAGTCACAGGTACTTCTTGATTGCAGACCCGTCTAACTCAGCAATGTTTTGATTACAGTTTAAGATTTATTTCAGGATCTGTTTTATTGTTCTCTGTATGTTCTCTGTTCTCTCATATGTATTTTATGGATCCCGACTTACATAATAACTATAAACTATCACTCAACCAAGCTCGACTTCTCCCTCCACACACGCGCAAGAGATGTGCTTTTTCTCACCACTAATGGTTTTATTTGTTGTGTTAAACCATTATCGCACCCTCAAGTACATGCACTCTTTATACGGAGCCCTATAGCTTCCTTTACTATCTCATGTTCCCCTACAAGCTTCCCCACTCTTCTACTACTCATACATCACTCCTCATAATTGATAATTCTTACTATTTCTGACATTCACTCTCCTTCATCGGCCCGCCTCAAGGATTGGTGACGGCAGGCTTGCTCGCTTTTAGTAAGATCTTCTGAGCTAGGTTCTCTCCAACCCCCACACAGTGCAGTGGAACAGTTTGGATCTTGAGTCCAGAACAGCTTCCATTGACAACACACTGTATAACTTACTCTCTTCCAGTAGAGGAGGTTACTCCAGTACTCCCCCACCTCATCCCCTCACACTTTGCTTTATTACAAGGACGGTCATCCTCTAACTCGCTTTAGCCAACATCAGTGTTTAAACAGTTACCCACCATTAACTAAATGAACCCCCCCCACTCCCTTGCTTGTGGACACTCCAACCCGTGGCACACAGAGACACATTAGGTCATCGCCCAACTCACAAGTAAAATTTAGTTCATTAAATATGCGCAGGCTTAGTATACCCGAGAAACGATCGCAATTACTACACTCCTTAAAGCAAAACAAAACCCAGATAGCATTTATCCAGGAGACTCACTTCCGCTCTGACAACATACCAAAACTCTCAAGCCACCATTACCCTACGACCTTTCATGCCACCAATGACGAATCTAAAACGAAAGGTGTCTCGATTTTGGTAGCAAAGACCTGACCCTTACAAGTGTCGGAGGTTAAGAGAGACACTAAAGGTAGATATATTTTCCTCAAAGGGACTCTGCATAACAAACCCATAACACTGGCAAACTTGTACGCACCTAACACGAAACAAGTTCCATTCTTCCGTGAAACGCTCCAGCTACTAACTGAATTTTATTCAGGCATCCTCATTGTCGGAGGAGATTTCAACGTGGCCCTATCCCCCTCACAGGACTCTTCCACAGGGGCATCTTCCATGCCGTACAGAGCCCTTAAAGCCATCAAAAAACATCTTCGAGAATTGACACTACATGACGCTTGGCGTACGCTACATCTGAACGAGAGGGACTTCACGTTCTACTCTTCACCCCACAATAAATACACGAGAATCGATCACTTCTTCATATCCCAAATAGACTTGCCACTTCTCTCCAAGGCCTCCATTGATCCAATGGTTCTTTCTGACCATAATCCGGTCTCAATTTCTTTAGACTTGCCGACAGTAAGACCCACAAATATGATCTGGCATATGGATAATTCAATCTTGACTGATATTGATATCACTCAGAAACTTAACACACGCCTCATACAATACTTTGCGGAAAACGTCTCTGCAGACGCAAAAAAATCGAGCATATGGGCAGCCCATAAATGCGTTATACGAGGTGAAATCATATCTCTGACTGCCAACAGAAACAGACTCAAGCGGAATCACATTGCCGCGCTGTCAGAAAAAATCCATACTCTGGAACAGGCACATAAACTCTCACTGGCCACTACATCCCTCGTGGAATTAATCAAAGCTAGAGAGGAACTCCTTGAAGCACTAGGTAAATCCATGAAGCGCAAATACATCTTAACACAAAAAATGTTCTATGAGTTTGGGAACAAATCCGGCAAACTGCTTGCCAGAGCACTCCAATCCAGGAAAGCAGCTCATACCATACACACAATCAGAGATCCCTCAGGCACTTCGTTAGTCTCGTCTGAAGACATTGCCACTCAATTTGTCAAATATTTTTCAGAACTTTATAACTTACCCTCCTCTGCCGTCGGTAGGTACCACTCCAGACAGACAAGATACACTTAGAGATTTCCTGACACTACACTGCCCTTCCTCTATCACGCCAGAAGATGCTGCAAGTTTAGACCGCCCTATTAGTACAGAGGAAATTTCAACGGTGCTGAAACAACTTAAAACGGGTAAAAGCCCAGGCCCAGACGGTCTGACTGTGAGTTACTATAAGACTTTCCATGATATACTTATTCCCCATCTAGCTAAAACATTTAATGCTCTTTCCTCTCCAACACAAGTAAATAAAGACCTCTTAGAAGCCCACATCACACTCATACCCAAACCAGGCAAAGACGAGACATTACTATCCAACTACAGACCTATATCTCTCCTAAATGTCAACATTAAAATGTATGCTAAAATTCTTGCCAATCGTATACTCCCTTTCCTCCCCAATCTGATCTCATTAGACCAGGTTGGCTTCATCCCTGGCAGGGAGGCTAGGGGTAATACTATAAAAGCTATCAACATTCACCATTGGCTCTCAACCTCCTCCAAACAGGGTTTCTTTCTATCTCTTGACGCGGAGAAGGCGTTCGACAGGCTGGCATGGGACTACATGGTAGCAGTGCTACAGGTTATGGGGTTTCCAACACACTTCCGCCAAATGATATTGGCATTATATGCCTCCCCCACTGCCAGAATAAGGGTTAACGGCCGTCTCGAACGGCACACAACAAGGATGCCCGCTATCCCCCATCATCTTTGTACTCTCATTAGAACAAAAAATGGGGGGTAAAAGGTCCTTGAATCCACACTCACCAAAGTTGCAAACAGCAAATAGAGTACCAGCCGATTCATCAATATGTGACGGGATACCTGCCCTAAAAGCAATGGCACTATATCAACAACAGAAAGAGGAGACAAGGGAGTCCCCAGAAAGCAAAAAAGGGGAATGGTCAACTACGGCTTATGGTACAAAAATGCAAAAAGGCTTTATTAAGGGTGGGGGGGTGGGGGTATTTACATATACAAAAAATTCCAAATATATGTAAGATAAACAATGTATCTAAATAACACAGTCCGTCTCACTACACTAAACCAAAATTAAAAACCATGCTGCAACATTGATGAATAAAACTGCAGAGCGTGCCTGCAGGCCAAAAACGCATGCAGTGTCCATTTGAATCCAAAGAAAAAAGTATAGCACCAAACATTACTTGGAGTAAGCTACTGATGGGATATCAAGTCTTATGTGGTCTAGTATTAACTGTGCATCAGATTGAGCAGTACTGAAAAGAAACTACATATATCCACATAGACAAGACCTTACATAGCTGAATTAGGTGGGGTTTTTTTTTTAAAAAACCTCTGTTAGAAGGAAATCCTCCACAAGCAGCTTCCAACCTCAGTGCACTAAATGTGTGTGTACACCAGTTGTTTTGGAAATGGAAAGACCAGCGTTCCTGTTACTAGGTATGTCCAGTGCACAAACACTATTTCCTCAATGCAGCATAAAAGGAGCAAAGGACAAACCACTCCAAAGAAAGGGCTTATGCTGGCCATACACTATACAGAAAATCGGCTGAACCCATTTTCGAAAAACGAACGTTCGACCGTGACCGCAAACGATCGTGCCATCATGTAATGACCGATAAATTGTTCAGTGGACATGAATAAATAATTTTTTGTTCGTTTTTTTACATATACCTAGTGCAGACAGTTCGGACGGGAAACACATTAACCTTGCAATTTATCGTACGTTCGGCAGAAATTTTCCAAACTTCCCGTTCGTTTTTTTCCCACAAAAACGTCACAAACGATTATCGATTTGTGCCCATTAACTTGCCGAAAAACGAACGAAGTGTCTATACGAACGATTTTTCGGCCGATTTTTCGTATAGTGTATGGCCAGCATAAGTCTCTTTTCCAATCTAGACCAGGATGATATTTTCACAGTTCATCAGTTTTAAGTGTGTCAATCCATGCAGGAGGGTGAATGGCAAACAGATGCAAAGACTATTGATAAGCAGATAAGGAGGGAAAGAGAAACTGCCCTTTGGGCTCTCACCTCTTTCAATTACTGGAGATGTCCTCAGACTCTGCTGTTTTGCTGTTTGGCATGGAGCGGCTCACAGTCAGTTCAGAGCAACATTCAGTGTGTAGTCACAGCACACCATTATCCTCAATAGTAGACACTGCAGACTGTGTGATCACATGACCGGTCACATGGTTAGGAAAAGACCAGGAACCAGGAACTTTGCATTCAATTGCTGATGCGGAATTAGCTTGTGAAGTATGGTGCTGTATGCAAATCACAAGGAAACCCTTTTACATTGCTGGAAAAGGAAGCATGTTGAAGGCCTGCTGACAAGCCCTGCAGGGGCTGCGTTGACGTTTTGTACGCCTCCGCGTACTTCTTCAGAACCTCTACTACACAAACTTAGGACCAACCCAAATATAACGGGCATTGATATCAGACACAATACTATAAACTAGCTGCATACGCCGACGACATTCTTCTTTTTCTCTCTAACCCTTTAATCACTATACCCAACCTTCTAAAGGATTTTACCCTTTTCCGGAAATTGTCCAATTTGAAAATAAACTTCACAAAATCTAAAGCCCTTAACATCTCCCTCACACCAACGTTAGTTTCCCAATGCCAAGCTAATTTCCCTTTCGGTTGGGAACCACAAGCCCTCACATACCTGGGTGTCCAAATACCCTCCAAATTAGCGGAACTTTACGATAGGAATTACACTCCCCTACTACAAAATATAAAAACTGATCTCTCCAAATGGTCATCTGGGCAGTTCTCATGGTTCAGGAGAAGTGCCATCCTAAAAATGAACGTCTTACCCCGTATATTGTATATCTTACAGGCCGTCCCAACCAAACTTCCTCCAACATTTTTTAATATTTATAAAAGACTTTACAGAAAATTTATTTGGGTCCACAAATCACCCAGAATCGGATGGGATAGAATGATTCTCCCCAAACTTAAAGGTGAATTAGGCCTACCGGATATCCACAAATACCATGCTGCTTGCCACATCACAAGATTGATTGACTGGCACATTCACACACATTCTAAAGACTGGATTTCACTCGAGGACTCGTGTACCCAGATTCCTCTCTCCCATGTACCATGGATTAGCACTAAAGCCACCCCTAAGGAACACTCCACACATCCACTAACAGGACCCACACTGAACAGCTTCAGAAACACGTGTCACTCTCTCAAAATAATACCTTCTCCAGGCCCAATGACTCCTCTGATTGGCAATCCTGATTTTCCCCCGGGCCTACTAGAAAACAACGTTCATCTCACTAAAACAGAACATACATTAAGAGCCAGTCATTTTTTTTGCAATGGCTCAATCATCTCATTTTCGGATCTGCCCTCTGCACTCCCTGATAATGACATCCCCTTCTTCACTTTCCTACAAGTACGACATTTTCTGAATGGTACTAAACCCATCTCCCAATGGTGTAGAGATCAAAATCCTTTAGAAGCATTGTGTTCATCTACAAGCCCTCAAAGTCACTTAATCTCCACTATATACTCCATATTTTTCGGTGAGACAAACCACAAGTCCAGCACGGTCAATCAGAAATGGGAGTGAGCTTAATCTAGACCTCCCCAAAGAGGAATGGGGGAGTATATATGAGCATATACATAAAGGCTCTATCAACATCACAGCACAGGAAAACATATATAAACTGTACTCAAGATGGTACTGCACCCCCGACCGTCTACATATCTTTCATCTAACCATTTCTCCGATGTGCTGGAGATGTAACTCTAAAGTAGGCTCTCTTCTCCATATCTGGTGGGATTGTGCTCACATTATACCTTTTTGGGAAAAGGTTCACAACTTGATAGCTCGCATCACCACCTACACCCTAGACTTTACCCCCGCACAATACCTGCTACACCACACATCTCTGCCACAATCCACCTACAGAAAATCACTAGCACTCCACCTCATAAACACAGCTAAGCAATGTATTCCATTACATTGGAAAGACACTAACCCACCCAAAATATCTGACTGGCTGAAACGTGTGGAAAAAATAGCGGAAATGGAGGACTTAATACACCAAGCTAAAGACAACCCAACGAAATATCGCAATACATGGGCCTGTTGGCTTCATTTCCGAGACTCCCATGAGTTTATGACATTAATACAAGATCCACAACCTAGGCTCACATATGGAACTCATTGACACCTACATTAGAATGCTTACCGTGGGCTACGGTTAGAGTGTCCGCCAATACCACCATACCCTTGCCCATGCCTAATCGCTTCATTCTCTTCCCCCATGACACACATGTCAAGATAACATCTGATATCCTCATCTTAAGTTATATTTCCACATGGACCTTGCAGACTACACACCCTTCCTTTCAGACATCAGATCTCCCTCCTGTTTTTAAAACCAACACCTACGACTTCTCTAGAAATCCCCTCCCCTCAATTCAGACCCCCACATTTTTACGGACATAATCTTATCACCTGCCTCTTTAGATTAAAAGGGATCAATGTTCAACAGAAAGGACCAACAATGACAATAGGTCACATTAGGTTCTTAATACCCTCCCCCCTTGCACAGTCTGCTTCCGTTTGGGGTGCAAGGGATGGGAGGGTTCATGCCCCAGTCCACATACAACTTATGGATACACCCTCTAACCCCCATCACCAGTTAGTTAACATTATCTCTAGGTACATTTCATTTTCAGGAGATTGTTTCAGTTTATTCAAGGCCACTAGATCTTCAAGATAATTAATAATAGACATTTTAAGCGATTAATGAAGAAACTTTTGCTTCTCTTATGAAAGCTATGGCTCCATGATTTAAATGCCTTACCTTCTAATTTTATGATCTCCTTAACAAATTATTGCTTAATGATATGCTTGTAAAAACTTACTAAGTTTGTATCTGTCATTTATCCATTGCATGTATTATTATTTCTTGAATAACAACTTTTCAAAACAAAAAAAAAAAAATTGTTGGATTAAAAAAAAAAAATAGCATGTTGTCAAAAATACCCCTCTTGTATGTTTTCACAGAAACATAAAAAAGTCAAATTTAAAAAGTTACTTTTTTTTTTTTTTTTAAGTTGGCATCCTGGAGGAGAAGGGTTTCACTGTGCAGTGAGAATGGCGTCCCTGCTGCGCAGGAGGGTGGCCTGCTTGTCCATGAGTTTACTGAATAGTCGTCTTTGTTTTTCAGCAGCTGCTCGTGTTTACCGCACTCCACCACCCGTCCCTGGTCAATCACCGCTACCGCGTCCACGTTCTGGATGGTGGAGAGGCGGTGGGCGATGATGAGGACCATCCGTCCATCTATCAGCCAGTCCAGGGCTTCCTGAACCAGGAATTCCTTTTTTTGCATCCAATGCGCTGATAAAAAAAAAAAAAAAAACAATACAATTTTTTTTTTCTTAGAGGATTTACTCCTCCTCCACTTTGGGAATACCCAAAAGCCATTAATAGGAAAACAGAGTCAGAAACTGGGACAGGGAAGATCTCACCAATCTCTAACAATAAAGGTATTGACAGTGAATGGAAAAGAGCCTACAAAACTCCACCTATAACTGGAATGTCACTTTTGGGTGGAGTGGCCTTCATGAGAAGAACAACGTAGATTGACTACGTGCACACGACCTCCCTCTAACTGGCAGCATATTCCAGGAGTGACTCAGGGAAAGCTCCTGACACTAGAGCATGTTCTTTCTTCTCACCATGGGTGACTCTAGTCCAGGGGCAGCTGGTGATAATCTAACTAACCTCTCCATGGTCGGGGCGCCACGGGTTTCAAGGCTTCTCCTTCCTGCCAACCCGATCCGCCTCCTTTCCCGATTGGACAGGAGGAGAAGTTGGAAGACAATGGCGAATTTTGATTCGCTAGTGTCACAAGTGGGTGGGTTCCCAGCCTTTTTCAAGCTAACGTGGCTTTAAAAAAACATCACACAATTCCCGTCGGAAAAAAAAATAGCATGTTGTCAAAAATATATTCGGAATGTATAATGCGCTAATATTAACCTCCCAAAATAACACGGTGTAACCTCCTAATTAGGGATGAGCTTCGAGTTCGAGTCGAACTCATGTTCGACTCGAACATTGTCTGTTCGCAAGTTCGCTGAACAGCGAACAATTTGGGGTGTTCGCGGCAAATTCGAATGCCACGGAACACCCTTTAAAAGTCTATGGGAGAAATCAAAAGTGCTAATTTTAAAGGCTTATATGCAAGTTATTGTCATAAAAAGTGTTTGGGGACCTGGGTCCTGCCCCAGGGGACATGGATCAATGCAAAAAAAGTTTTAAAAACGGACGTTTTTTCAGGAGCAGTGATTTTAATAATGCTTAAAGTCAAACAATTAAAGTGTAATATCCCTTTAAATTTCGTAGCTGGGGGGTGTCTATAGTATGCCTGTAAAGGGGCGCATGTTTCCCGTGTTTAGAACAGTCTGACAGCAAAATGACATTTCGAAGGAAAAAACCCATTTAAAACTACTCGCGGCTATTTCATTGCTGACAATACACATAGAAGTTCATTGATAAAAACAGCATGGGAATTCCCCACAGGGGAACCCCGAACCAAAATTAAAAAAAAAAATGACGTGGGAGTCCCCCTAAATTCCATACCAGGCCCTTCAGGTCTGGTATGGATTTTAAGGGGAACCCCGCGCCAAAAAAAAAAATACGCCGTGGGGTCCCCCCAAAAATTCATACCAGACTCTTATCCGAGCACGCAACCTGGCAGGCCGCAGGAAAAGAGGGGGGGACGAGAGTGCGCCCCCCCTCCTGAACCATACCAGGCCACATGCCCTCAACATTGGGAGGGTGCTTTGGGGTAGCCCCCCAAAACACCATGTTGATGAGGACAAGGGCCTCATCCCTACAACCCTGGCTGGTGGTTGTGGGGGTCTGCGGGCGGGGGGCTTATCGGAATCTGGAAGCCCCCTTTAACAAGGGGACCCCCAGATCCCACCCCCCCCTGTGTGAAATGGTAAGGGGGTAATTACCCCTACCATTTCACTAAAAAACTGTCAAAATTGTTAAAAATGACAAGAGACAGTTTTTGACAATTCCTTTATTTAAATGCTTCTTCTTTCTTCTATCTTCCTTCATCTTCTTCTTCTTCTGGTTCTTCTGGTTCTTCCTCCGGTGTTCTCGTCCAGCATCTCCTCCGCGGCATCTTCTATCTTCTTCTCCTCGGGCCGCTCCACACCCATGGCATGGGGGGAGGCTCCCGCTCTTCTCTTCCTCTTCTTCTTCATCTTCTTCCTTCTTCTCTTCTTCATTTTCTTCTCCGGCCGCTCCGGATCCATGCTGGCATGGAGGGAGGCTCCGGCTGTGTGACGGCGTCTCCTCGTCTCACGGTTCTTAAATAATGGGGGGCGGAGCCACCCGGTGACCCCACCCCCCTCTGACGCACGGGACATGACGGGACTTCCCTGTGGCATTCCCCGTGACGTCACAGGGAAGTCCCGTTAAGTCACCGTGCGTCAGAGGGGGGCGGGGTCACCGGGTGGCCCCGCCCCCGTTATTTAAGAACCGTCAGACGAGGAGACGCCGTCACACAGCGGGAGCCTCCCTCCATGCCAGCATGGGTGCGGAGCGGCCCGGAGAAGAAAATGAAGAAGAGAAGAAAAGAAGAAGAGAAGAAGAAGATGAAGAGAAGAGCGGGAACCTCCCCCCATGCCATGGGTGCGGAGCGGCCCGAGGAGAAGAAGATAGAAGACGCCGCGGAGGAGATGCTGGACGAGAACGCCGGAGGAAGAACCAGAAGAGCCAGAAGAACCAGAAGAAGAAGATGAAGGAAGATAGAAGAAAGAAGAAGCATTTAAATAAAGGAATTGTCAAAAACTGTCTCTTGTCATTTTTAACATTTTTGACAGTTTTTTAGTGAAATGGTAGGGGTAAGTACCCCCTTACCATTTCACATAGGGGGGGGCGGGATCTGGGGGTCGCCTTGTTAAAGGGGGCTTCCAGATTCCGATAAGCCCCCCGCCCGCAGACCCCCACAACCACCAGCCAGGGTTGTGGGGATGAGGCCCTTGTCCTCATCAACATGGGGACAAGGTGTTTTGGGGGGCTACCCCAAAGCACCCTCCCAATGTTTAGGGCATGTGGCCTGGTATGGTTCAGGAGGGGGGCCGCACTCTCGTCCCCCCTCTTTTGCTGCGGCCTGCCAGGTTGCGTGCTCGGATAAGGGTCTGGTATGGATTTTTGGTGGGACCCCAAGCCGTTTTTTTTTTTTTTTGGCACGGGGTTCCCCTTAAAATTCATACCAGACCTGAAGGGTCTGGTATGGAATTTAGGGGGAACCCCACGTCATTTTTTTTTAACATTTTGGCCGGGGTTCCCCTTAATATCCATACCAGACCTGAAGGGCCTGGTATGGAATTTAGGGGGACTCCCACGTCATTTTTTTTTAACCACTTCAATTCCGGGCACTTTCACCCCCTTCCTTCCCAGACCAATTTTCAGCTTTCAGCACTCTTGCACTTTCAATGAGAATTGCGCGGTCATGCAACGCTATACCCAAATGAAATTTTTATCATTTTGTTCACACAAATAGAGCTTTCTTTTGGAGGTATTTTTTCATTTTTTTTTTTTTTAATTTTTGCGATATAAGCGAAAAAAGAGCGGAAATTAAAAAAAAAAAACAATATTTTCTACTTTCTGTTTTAAAAGAAATCCAATCAAATCTAATTTTGTCATAAATTTAAGCCAAAATGTATTCTGCTACATGTCTTTGGTAAAAAAAATCCTGTTAAGTGTATAATAATTGGTTTGTGTGATCACGGACATATGTGTGCAGATGATCATTGGGACATATGATTTTACTGATACATATGTGGGACAGGTGTTTACTGTGTGGGACAGGGGACATGTGTGGGGGCAGTGTTTTGGGGACATTGTGATTCTACACTGTGTGGGGACACTGGGCCGGTGATCAGTGTGTAAAAAGCTGTAAAAAACAGCTCATACTCACTGATCACCGGCTGGCTGCAGCGATCTGCGCTCCTCTCCTCACTGACAACTTCCGTGTGAAGAGAGGAGAGCCATTCGTCTAGCAACCAGCTCTCTTTTTACATCACATGACAGATGTGATTGGACACAGTCATCATGTGATGAGGAGGGCCAATCATAGAGCCCTCCTGCCGATCAGGGATGTGCCGTGTCCAGGTGACACGAGTGCACGGTCCCCCTCCTTCTGAGGGACGTTCCTGAACGTCCACTCAGAAGGAGGAAGCTCCCACCCGGCCATATATGTGCAGTGGCCGGGTGGGAGGTGGTTAAATTTTGGTTCAGGGTTCCCCTGTGGGGAATTCCATGCCGTTTTTATCAATGAACTTTTATGTGTATTGTCGGCAATGCAATAGCCGCGAGTAGTTTTAAATGGGTTTTTGCCTTCGAAATATCATTTTGCTGTCAGACTGTTCTAAACACGGGAAACATGCGCCCCTTTACAGGCATACTATAGACACCCCCCAGCTACGAAATTTAAAGGGATATTACACTTTTATTGTTTGACTTTAAGCATTATTAAAATCACTGCTCCTGAAAAAACTTCTGTTTTTTTAAAACTTTTTTTTGCATTGATCCATGTCCCCTGGGGCAGGACCCAGGTCCCCAAACACTTTTTATGACAATAACTTGCATATAAGCCTTTAAAATTAGCACTTTTGATTAATCATGTTCGTGTCCCATAGGCTTTAACGGTGTACACGTGTTCGAACAAACTTTTTTCCTGTTCGCATGTTCTGGTGCGAACCGAACAGGGGGGTGTTCGGCTCATCCCTACTCCTAATGGTTAATCAGTGAATCATGTGCAAAATAATCAAATGGAGCCTATTATAAATAACATAACATCCTTCACCATAACAAAATCCTATAACAAAATATCAATGTGATAATAAATTATTGAACACAATAAAAAAAAAGAAAGAAAGATGAGATATATTAATGTGATGAATAAGGATGAGCCGAACACCCCCCGGTACGGTTCGCACCAGAACTTGCGAACAGACCAAAACTTTGCATGAACGTTAGAACCCTATTGAAGTCTATGGGACTCAAACATTCAAAATCAAAAGTGCTCATTTTAACCACTTGCTGCCCGCCCGTCGTCATATGACGGCGGGACGGTGCAGCTGTTATCCTGGGCCGCCGTCATATGACGGCGCAGCCTTCCAGGCAGCCCAGTGCTCAGGTCCCGGTGCTCGTGCCCGGTGGCCGTGATGTCCGCCGGGCACCCGCGATTGCCCGGTAACTGAGCAGGACCGTGGATCTGTGTGTGTAAACACACAGATCTACGTCCAGTCAGATGGGAGGAGACCGATGGTGTGTTCCTTGTACAGAGGAACACCGATCAGTCTCCTCCCCTTTTGAATCCCCTCCCCACACAGTTAGAATCACTCCCTAGCAACACATTAACCCCTATAGCGCCCCCTCCTGGTTAACCCCTTCATTGCCAGTCCCATTTATACAGTAATCAATGCATTCTTATAGCACGGATCGCTGTATAAATGTGAATGGTCCCAAAAATGTGTCAAAATTGTCCAATGTGTCCGCCGCAATATCGCAGTCACAATAAAAATCGCAGATCGCCGCCATTACTAGTAAAAAAAAAAATAAATAAAAATGCTATAAATCTATCCCCTTATTTTGTAGACGCTATAACTTTTGCGCAAACCAATAAATATACGCTTATTGTGATTTTTTGTTTACCAAAAATATGTAGAAGAATACATGTGGATACTTATTAAAGCAAAAAGTAAAAAATATTGTGTTTTTTCAAACTTGTCACTTTTGTTTTGTTTATAGCACAAGAAATAAAAACTGCAGGGGTGATCAAATACCACCAAAAGAAAGCTCTATTAGTGGGGAAAAAATGATAAAAATTCCATTTGGGTACAGTGTAGTACAATTGTTATTCAAAGTGCGACAGCGCTAAAAGCTGAAAATTGGCTTGGGCAGGAAGGGGGTGAAAATGCCCTGTATGGAAGTAGTTAAAGGCTTATATGCATGGTATTGTCATAAAAAGTGTTTGGGGACCCGTGTCCTGCCCCAGGGGACATGTATCAATGCAAAAAAAAGTTTTAAAAACTGACGTTTTTTCGGGAGCAGTGATTTTAATAATGCTTAAAGTCAAACAATAAAAGTGTAATATTCCTTTAAATTTTGTACCTGGGGGGTGTCTATAGTATGCCTGTAAAGGGACGCATGTTTCCCATGTTTAGAACAGTCTGACAGCAAAATGACATTTCAAATGAAAAAAGTAATTTAAAACTACAAGCAGGCAGGTTATTCAGTTAGCTGCAGTGTATTTAATTAATAAATACTGTATATATATCTCCACTGCATACAGTTTAGCTATATCTCACTACAGGCCGTTCCTGGTGTACTGTTTCTAATCTACTTCAAGCAGGCAGGTGATTCAGTTAGCTGCAGTGTAATATATATATATATATATATATATATATATATATATATATATATATATATATATATATATATAGTGGGGGCGGAAAGTATTCAGACCCCCTTAAATTTTTCACTCTTTGTTATATTGCAGCCATTTGCTAAAATCATTTAAGTTCATTTTTTTCCTCATTGATGTACACACAGCACCCCATATTGACAGAAAAACACAGAATTGTTGACAGATTTATTAAAATAGAAAAATTGAAATATCACATTGGCCTAAGTATTCAGACATTCAGACCCTTTGCTCAGTATTTAGTAGAAGCCCCCTTTTGATCTAATACAGCCATGAGTCTTTTTCGGAAAGATGCAACAAGTTTTTCACACCTGGATTTGGGGATCCTCTGCCATTCCTCCTTGCAGATCCTCTCCAGTTCTGTCAGGTTAGATAGTAAACGTTGGTGGACAACCATTTTTTAGGTCTCTCCAGAGATGCTCAATTGGGTTTAAGTCAGGGCTCTGGCTGGGCCATTCAAGAACCGTCACAGAGTTGTTGTGAAGCCACTCCTTCATTATTTTAGCATCTGCAAGCATGTGCTTTTTTTTAATTTAATTCTCTTGCATGTGATTGGGTATTTTTGCAAAGTTAAACTATTCCTTTCCTTTAGTAAATTAATCCCATTACCTTTGTGGGGATCAGTGGCAGCTGGTGGTAAATTTTTTTGAAAGGGATGCAAACAACCCACCCACTGCCAACCCCTGTCGGTCGGACGATTCACAGGCACCCCCCCCCCGGGTCGGTCGGTTGGTCACCAGTCACGCACTTACCCCATCTAGGTTGTGGGCAGTGCTTCCTCCGGTCAGATATATTCCACCACAACTGCCAGATATATCCTAGCGAATTTCCAAAGAGGGAAATCATTAACCTGGGATACATTTTACTCTTCTGATCTCTGTTGATATTCCCCAAGGGAGCCAGTGATGATGTCAACACCTCTTTCTTTCTGCACCCTTTCCCTGCAACTGTCAGGTGCCATAATCCATGACACCCTATACTCACAATATGTACTTAGTCTTTTGGGTTGAATATCGATATAATTAGTTCAACCCAGAAGACTGTGGGCATCTTATCTAATGGAATGTAGCTATAACTCCATTGCAACAAATATATGTTTTTTGGCCAGATAACATCTTTTGCTCTGCACAAATATTTTTGTAGGGTTATGGTGCTTTTGTACCAATAACACCCCAAACTCACACCCGTTTAATAGTTGAAACGATGTAACATATTTTTGCAGGTAACTTCCTGTGCTCTGCATGAAAATTTGTGTTAGTTCACATTGTGCTGCAACCAATAATACTTGAAACCTAATTGTTAGACAGCTGTTTGCCAAAGGTAAAGGTTATTTTATATTTTTTGGTTGGTTAACTACTGTATTAGCCGTTAAAGTTTGCATTTCATTCTGGTGCATTGCCATTAAAGATGAACAACAACTATTTATAAAACACATGATGTTTGAATGTCCCACACATGCTTGCAGGTTGAATGACCATCATTTCTGTAATAGATTAATCCCCATGATTATTAGTTCCATCTAGTGGCTAGAATGCAGTATAGTTTTCTAAAATACTTCAATGAGAAAATATACCTCATTCTGGCCTCTAGATGAAGCTGATGATTACAGGAATTACCCTATTACAGAAATTTCAGCCAAAATTATGTAGCCTGCACAAATGTGGGTGACAATCATTTTATAAAAAGCCCCCTTTGTGTGTCTGCATCGTTCTCAGTTTTGAATTTTTGTTGACTTTAAAGCAACTTATATCATGCTATTTGTCTCAGTCCTTTGACCCTATTTAAGTATAATAGCATGATCAAGAGTTATTTTGGATACTCATTCTTTAAAGTAGTGTGACCTAACAGTGATTTTTTTTACATAGAAACCACTCATACGTATTTACGAATGCTAAATGTTGAAGAACAAAAAAATACTTTAAACTTTCACAGCTAAATTGTATACCTTTCTTTCTCTTTGATGCAGAGAGAAAACCATTTCCATTTTTATTTTTTAAGCAGAGCTGAAGTCTGCCTGCTCCCTCCCTTTTTAATTGCCTCCTATGGAAAATATTTATATTCTGTGCAGGTGATCAGTATGTTTTAGAAACTATGTATCCAAGGAAAACAAAAAAAACTGTACAATTGAGTATTTTGGGCTGAAATATGACTTTTCACTGCTTCTAAAATGTAATTTTATTTAATAGAAATGCCTGAAATCTTTACCATGTTTGTTCTTTAAAAATAACGTGGAATTTTATTGTTAAGACTGTATTACAAATACTCTTTCTGATTAAAAAGATATGAGCAGCACATCAGTACGGTTATAATGTAGTGTCTTTGAAAATACCAGTCTCATTGCTTATTTCTGGCAGAAATATGACATCTTAATGCTTCTAAAATGTCCTTGTATTAACCATTTGCCGACCGACTCATGCCGACAGGCCTAGACTGGCCATAGGGCAAACCGGGCACTTGCCCGGTGGGCCGCAGGGCCGCAAGTCCTTGCTGGGCCCGAGGCAGCTGGGCACACGCCACTCACCCAGCCTCTCCACGAGCGCCCGACTGCTAATTCAGCTCAGCCATCAGCGCCGAGGAGACAGAAACATGCAGGGGGAGGAGCTCTCTGCAACTACACGTATATTAAATCCGTCTGTGCTGAGGGGCATGACCATGAAGGGGGTGGAGCTAGATGAGACACCTCCGCGGCCGCATGTATAGTTCAGCTATCTGTGCCAGGGATGTGACCACAAAGGGGGAGGAGCTAGAGGAGACCTGCTGCAGACACCTTGGAGCCAGATCATAGAGAACTCGAGTGCAGCCCCCCTGTAGCCTGGATAGGAGGAGCAGTGGGGGCGGCTGCATATAGAAGAATCGTTCTCTCCATCTTCCTCCTGCAGTCTTTGAATGCCTGCAAGAGGGAAAGGAGAAGCAGGCATTCAAAGACTGCAGGAGGAAGATGGAGAGAATGATTCCTCTATATGCAGCCACCCCCACTGCTCCTCCTATCTTGCTTATTTCTGCTGCCCCTCCTGTGCACTCTGCCCCACCCATCATCTTGCCCCCTCGTGCTCTCCACCTCCCCTTGGCTCTCGGCTCTTAGCCTCCCCGTGCTCTCCACCATACTCTTTGCCCACATGCTCTCCACCATACTCTTTGCCCCCATGCTCTCCACCTCCCCCCATGCTCTCCGCTGCCCCCTGTGCTCTTCACCTCCCCATGCTCTCCGCTACCCCCCCTGTTCTCTTCACCTCCCCCATGCTCTCCGCTGCCCCCCTGTGCTCTCCACCTCCCCTCATGCTCTCTGCTGCCCCATGTCTTCTCCACATCCCCCATTCTCTCTGCTGCCCAATGTGCTCTCCACATCCCCCATGCTCTTTGTTGCCTCCCTGTGCTCTCCATATCCCCCCATGCTCTCAGCTGCCCCCCTGTCCTCTCCATCTCCCCCCCACGCTCTCCGCTGCCCCCTGTGCTCTCCCTCTCACCCCTGTGCTCTCCCTCTCCCCCTGGCTCTCAGCCTCCCCATGCTCTCCACCTTCCCCATGCTCTCCGCTGCCCCCCTGTGTGCTCTGCTGCCTCCCTGTGCTCTCCATCTTCTTCCATGATCTCCACTGACCCCGCTGTGCTCTACACATCCCCCACTCCATGCTCTCCCCCAGTGCTCTCCAGCCCCCCCACTGTTGTCCACCTCCCCCCGTGCTCTCCAGCCCCCCAGTGTTGTCCGCCTCCCCCAGTGTTGTCCGCCTCCCCCTGTGCTCTCTGCCCAACCCCTGTGCTCTCCTGCCCTCTCTGTGCTCTTTGCCTCCTCCCCCATGCTCTCCAGTGCCCCCCTGTGCTCTTCACCTTCCCCCATGCTCTCCACTGCCAATCTGTGCTCTCCACCTGCCCCCATGCTCTCCGCTGCCCATCTGTGCTCTCCACCTGCCCACCAGTGCTCTCCACTGCCCCCCTGTGCTCTCCACCTCCCCCCATACTATCCACTGCCCCATGTGCTCTCCCTCTCCCCTGGCTCTCAGCCTCCCCCTGCTCTCCACCTTTCCATGCTCTCCACCTTCCCCCATGCTCTCCACTGCCCCCCCCCGTGTGCTCTGCTGCCCCCTGTGCTCTCCACCTCCCCCCTGGCTCTCAGCCTTCCCCGTGCTCTCCACCTTCCCCCATGCTCTCCACTGCCCCCCTGTGCTCACCACATTCCCCCATGTTGTCCGGTGCTTCCCTGTGCTCTCCACATCCCCCCATTCTCTCCACTGCCCCCCTGTGCTCTTCCCTCTTCCCCATGCTCTCCGCTGCCCCCCTGTGCTCTTCCCCTTCTCCATGCTCTCCACTGCCCCCCTGTGCTCTTCCCCCTTTCCCATGCTCTCCGCTGCCCCCCTGAGCTCTCCACCTCCTCCCATGCTCTCCCTCTCCCCCCTGTGCTCTCCCTTTCCCCCTGTGCTCTCCGGCTTCCCTGTGCTCTCCACCTTCCCCCATGCTCTCCGCTGCCCCCTGTGTGCTCCGCTACCCCCCTGTGCTCTCCACATCCACATCCACAACCCCATGCTCTCCCAGCAGTGCTCTCCAGCCCCCCCAGTGCTCTCCAGCCCCCCCAGTGTTGTCCACCTCCCTCCAGTGCTCTCCAGCCCCAAGCCCCCCCACTGTTGGCTGCCTCTCCCCAGTGCTCTCCAGCCCCCCCAGTGTTGTCCACCTCCCCAGTGTTGTCTGCCTCTCACTGTGCTCTCTGCCCAACCCCTGTGCTCTCCTCTATCTCTGTGCTCTTCGCTGCCTCCCCCTTGCACTCTCCACCCTCCATGTGCTCTCCTGCCCTCCCTGTGCTCTCCACCCCAACCTTTGTTTTTGCTTCCCCCTGTGCTCTTCAACCCCCACCTCCTGTGCTCTCCGGCCTCCCCCTTCCTCCCTGTGTTCACTGCCTCTCCCCTGTGCTCTCGCCCCACCCCATGTTCTCAAGGTTCCTCCCTATGCCCTTCACCCCCCCTCATTCTCTATCCCAGTCCCCCTCGCTCCTTTGCACCTCTGCCAGGTCCCCACCTCCCCCTCCCTCCTCCCCTCTCCCCTCTCCCGGGGGATCCGTCAGGGTGGAGAGTGGGGAAGGGGCCGGTTAACATGTCATGGGCTGCTCAGTCCAAAATGCCCGGGCCTATTTTTTGTCCCAGTCCGGGCCTGCATGCTGATATACGTCGGCAAAGGGGCGCGTTCCCACAAAACAATGTATGGGTACATTGTTCCCTTTAAGAGCTGCCAGAGGCAAGCGCTGCATGGTGGGGGACCCGAGGCATGAGAGCCAGAACCTGTTCTGTCTGGGTAGAGGAGACATATCATTTGTTCCTAGTAAGAAGGAACAGTGATATGTTTCCTCCCCCAGTCAGTCCCATCCCCATACAGTAAGCAACACTAACTAGGGAACACATTTAACCCCTTGATTTAACCCCTTGATCACCCCCTAGTGTTAACCCCTTCCCTACCTGTGACATTGACACAAAAATAAGCACATTTTTATAGCACTGATCTCTGTATAAATGTCAATAGTCCCAAAAATGTGTCAAAAGTGTCTGATCTGTCTGCCACAATGTCGCAGTACCACTAAAAATCGCAGATCACCGCCATTACTAGTAAAAAAAAAAATTACGAAAAAATGCCATACATTTTTCCCATAGTTTGTAGACACTATAGCTTTTGCGCAAACCAATCAATATACGTTTATTCTGATTTTTTTTTTACCAAAAATGTGTAGAAGAATATATTGGCCTAAACTGATGAAGAAATGCGTTTAAAAAAAAAAACATTTTTGGGAATATTCATTATAGAAAAAAGTAAAAAATATTGTTTTTTTTTCAAAATTGACGCTCTTTCTTTGTTTGGGTACAGCGTTGCATGACCGCTCAATTGTCAGTTAAAGCGACGCAGTGTCGTATAGCAAAACATGGCCTGATCATTAAGCAAGAAAGTCTTCCGATCTGTAAGTGGTTAAAAAAGATCTGATTCTGCACATCAAATTGGTTTAATTTCCATACAATTAAAAAAAATAATAATTTTGTAGTTTTGCCTGATAAATGTCTCCTTGCTTCCTGAATTGCCTCCTATTAAAAATTATGGGATTCTATGCCTCAAATGTGTACAATGGAATTACGTTGTCTCCAGAAAAATAAAGTTTCCCTTAAAATTTATGGATGAAATACTTCTACTCCCTGCCATTAATACCCAATCATCATAAAAGGCTTTTTTTTAACAATATTTTGTTTTACATTTATGGCTGAAATATGCTGAAATACTCCCTTCCTCTCAAATAATTTCCAATGGAAATGGATTCTTTTAAACAATTAAAATATTTAAATTATTTGTGGTGTCTTTTAAAAAAAATTACATTTTTATTTCCTTTTTCTTTTTTTTTTTGGATTTTATAATCGCATGAACTTTATTGCACTTAGCAGTTTTATAATCGCATGAACTTTATTACATCTGGATAGACTCTTTTTGGATACTATATACTTGTACAGGAGCACTTCTTTGAACAACCCAGCAATGCAATATTGATATACTTTATAATACTGGATGCTATATACATGCACAGGAGCACTTTTTTTATGCATTAGTGGGTCACTGATAATCTATACAGGAACATAAAAGTGGGAATTTCACCTCTTTGCACAGTAGGACTCTATATCTATTATCATCATTGTTTATGCTTTTATTTACAATATATGTGTAATATTTATATTCAATTTTAATATATGTGTTCATTTATTGCACTATTGTCACTTTACACTGTTAGGAAAGACTTTTTTTTTTTCACCATTGGAGGTTTTTTATATGTTTCTTTTTACACTGGTGTATGACTTTGGAAAGTGCAGTGTATATATTTATTTATCCACATTTATCCATATTTGCATGATATATGAGGCATGTTTAACGCTTGCATTTGATTTTTGATAAATTAAGGCATTTTGGATTAGTGGAGGCTCACAGGACTCTTTATATTTAAAAAAAAAAAAAAATATGTCCCGAATTTCATTTAAAAAATCTGGTCACATTATCATAAGCCTCGCCCCACCTAACGGCGTCATAAACCTTTTCAAGGGCTGGTAGGCACCGGCAGAGTAGCACTTTATATCTATTATCATCATTGTTTATGCTTTTTTTTTTTTTGATTTTCAAAAGGTTTATTGAAGATCAGTATCATACATTGTAAGAAAACATTTTCCATATACATAGGAAATCAACATAGACAGCCTGTATCAGTTATTGCCATTTCTATACAGATAGTAAAGCACCTATAAACTGTGGTAGTACCAGTTTTGCCGTTTGTTTTGAACAATAAGATGTAAGTCATTTGGCAGTGACAAACTAATAGGGAGACGGGACAGTCGGGAGGCGACCCTCCCGGAAGGTGATCAACGAGAGCTCTAACTTAATACTGTCCGGTGCTAAGACCGCTCTATCCCCCCCTGGGTTCCCAGAAGCCCCACCCCAATGGGCTCATACTGTGGAGACATCTGGGGTATTCCCAGGAAGTAGAAATCTAGGTACCGACTCCCTGAATTTTAGGAGTCGGGTATCCCTGAGGGGGAGATCTCCTTCCCGACTATCCGTTCTCTGCTTAGAAAAAATCAAAACACAGTAAAAAGAAGCCACCAAAAAAGAAAAAAAAATACTTCAGTAGTGCTCTATCGGAAAAGGCTGTTCGTCTTTTGAGGTACGGGCAGAGTGCCCCGAAAGAGGAGAGATGAAACGTGTGAAAAAGAGGGTGAGGTTAGAGAAGTAGAGGTCAGTGAGGAGGGGAGAGGTTCCGAGACGTATTTTCCATACCAGGAAGGATTGAGATACCATAATGCGTTGCCCATGGTTCCCAAGTAGTATTAAATCTATCAATCTTATCGGTCAGTTTTGCAGCTATAAACTCTTGTGCCATAATCCATGAGATTTTCCTTTTGCAAGCCTGAAAGGAGACCGAAGGCTTCTTCCAGGCTTTTGCCAAGGTAATTTTAGCTCCCACCAGTATGAAGAAGGAAAGGACTTGTAAACGTTTAGTCAGATTAGGAATGTATTGATTAGGAAGTGCTATCGTTGGACTAGGGGCGATCAGTTCACCTGTCAAGGTGCTAATGGTGCGGAAAATTTTCTTCCAGAAGGACCTGATGCGAGGGCAAGTCCACCATATATGAAACATAGAGCCTTCTAGCTCACATCCTCTAAAACAGATCGGGGACATTCCCGGGTATATTATTGCCAGTCTAGAGGGAACATAATACCACCTATTCATTTTATTTCCTTTTTCATGCTGAAATAGGTCTATTCCCTTTCCCCAAGATTATCTTCCATTTTAGCTAATCTGATAATTCCCATATGATGTCTTTCTTCAAAATACATTTGTTATTCATATTGCTGGCTGAAAGAACCAAACTCTTTGTGCCTCCTATTAAAAAGGATGAGATTATATTCTACAGATTTGTGCAATTTTTAAAACCTATTTCTCAAACAATGCAGTTTCCGGTAATACTTCTGACTGAAATAGGCCTAATCTCTGCCTCAAATGTTTACTCCAATTATTATTGATGAGATTCTCGGGTCACAAACCTGCAACTGTCACAGTTATGTGATGATAGCAATCTCAGCCTCACCCTGTGCAGAGATTTTTCAGACCACGGGTCATTATTCTAAGTACCAATTAGTAATCTATGCATATTTTTAGCAGAAACATGCACATAGGCATGCACACAGGGTTTGCCGGATGTGCCTGGGCACACCCTAATCACCCTGTGCACTTTAAGGTCAGGCTGGTGACCAGGGACAGCACTCCAGGGTCAGTGACTACTGCATCATTCACAAAATTCTGATATAACAATTCTATATTAGAAGAATCATCTGTAATACATACTGTAACCCCAGACATATGGCAGAGGCTAAAATATAGTATTGCTCTTTAAAGTGAAAAGAATTCTTTAAGTTCTTGCTTACTGCATTAGGAATAAGATCTAAAATGGTTCTAAAGGCTTAATATTTTTTACCTTCATGCATTGCAAAGACAAGAGACAGGGTACACACACATAGCACATTTTTTTTAGTGATTACTTTATTAATATAAAAAGTATAGATATATACTCACAAACGGCAACATAAAACGGGCACATAGCAGTCCACAGTATGCTCAGAATAGTCTTGTCCACTGGCCAAGTACCAAAGTGCAAGAAGATGACTAAACAGCTGACGTGTTTGAGGGATATCTTCTCTTCCTCAGAAATGCGTCAGCCGTTTGGACATCTTCTCACGCTTTGGGACTTGCCCATTGGACGAGACTGTTCTGAGCATACTGTAGACTTTGATTCAATGTGGCATAAATCCAATCCAGTGTAACAGAACCATTTTCTCTCAGAATAAATCTCTTGGGATGTATCATTTCAATGGAAAAGGAGAGCTCCCAAAATGCAGAGGCAACAGCTTTTTGTGGCCCATGAGGTGTACATTGGTAGGGATAACTTGACCAATCAAGCTAAGGAGGGGTGTGAGGGGTGTGAGCAGTCAGGTGTGAGCTGCAGGCCCTAAGGCTGATACACAACCAGAGGTAAGCAGACAGACAGGGCATGAAAGTATTACTGCAGATTCATGACATTTCCCTTCATATCCTGTCCCATAGCCAAACAGGAAGTAAGAGAAAATCCCTGCAAATTAAGGGAATTCCTTGGGGATCCCCAGAACCAGTGTCCCAATTGGAAGATTTCCCCTATATTACTTTTTTGGGGACAACCCAAAATGTGGGATTTTCTTTTACTTTCACTTTCAATGATAACGGTAAACAGAACAAGTAGAGTGGGCGAATTAGGGTTAATCTCCCTAACGGGGGCACAGGTGGCATTCAAAACTGGCAACCAGAGACAGCAACCAAATCCTCTCCCAACTTCTAGTACAAATCCATATCCCCCCATCACAGCACAACTTCTTATTCCCCCCATTACAGCACAACCCCTTCTTCCCCCCCATTACAGCACAACCCCTTCTCCCCCCCCCATTACAGCACAACCCCTTCTTCCCCTCCATTACAGCTCAGACCCCCCCCCCCCCCCCATTACAGCACAAACCCTTCTTCCTCCTCTTCAATCCCCCCAATCCCTCTTCCCAGCAAAATCCTCTCCCCACTTCTAGTACAAATCCATACCCCCATCACAGCACAACTCCTTATTCCCCCTATTACAGCATAACCCCTTCTTCCCCCCCATTACAGCACAACCCTCCCCCCCCCCCCCATTACAGCACAAACCCTTCTTCCCCCTCTTCAACCCCCCCCCCAATCCATCTTCCCAGCAAAAATCCTCTCCCCACTACTAGTACAAAACCATACCAACCCCCCCCCCCCCATCGCAGCACAACTCCTTCTCCCCCCCGTCATGAAGCTTGGAATACTGAAGTATTTCTCCTTTGATTCTATTACACAGTGGGGGGGGTCTTCTGCCCTGTCTTAAGGCTAACCCCCTCCAGACGGCTCCATGGTCTGCAAAGAAGGCATTGTTCTGTGTTTGACCATTTGTTTATGTACTTTAATTACCCCCTGGGGCTTCTCTGTGTCATTACACATATCAGTCCTCCTATTCAAGCTATCGGACCAATCTCTGCTGACCCTGTTTCAAGTCCTCATTTGCATGGACAAGAGGACCCGAGTGAAGACTAGACTGTACTTTACAATTGACCAATAGGAAAGTGGTTGTTGGGGGCGGGGTGTTTAAACTGCTGTGTATAAAAGTGTGTTGTGTGCATCAATAAAAGTGAGATTCCTGTTTGAACTTACATACAGCCTGCCTGGTGTTTGTTCTGAGCTATCACAACTGGATTTGAACGGCACATAGCTGTAGTCCAATTCATCCAAACCATCAGACGTTGCAATCTGATTCAATAGCCACACAGGAGTGTCGGGAGAGTGGAACCGAGTGAGCAGGGGCTTGTTACATTGGTGGCAGCAGTGGGATTTGCTCTCCAGTTACTGGGACACTCCAAACCAGCCTGCAGGAGCACCACACTGAAAGACTTACTTGAGAGCCGTAGAGGAACCGGTGGGATCGTGCTTCCTTGCTGTGAACACATCCAAACCATCACCTGGATCCAAGGTCCGGATAGCAGGAGAGGAGAGGTACAGATACGTCGTCATGGAAGAGGAGAGAGATGCAGATACAGCACAGAGGACCAGTATCAGAGCAGGTCCTGCTGGAATGGTTTGATTCTATCCGCTGCAAACACTGGAAGGAAGCGCTAGCCCGTAAGCAGCGACATCAGGAAAAAGTTCTCCCCTCCATCCATCTAAGGTACTGGTCACAGTATGAAGTACGAATGCTGTTATTGGGGGAACAACTGAACCAGGAGTGGACAGCTGAGTTAAGCAGGCTGATCCGGGCAGAAATGCGGTTGGGTGAGAGCTACAGAGCCCTCCAGTGGTATGTAGCCCAAGTGTGCCCATGGACAGCGGATGACAGACCCACAGAAGGCTTTGACTACGATGGCCTGGGATTGTTGTACTGGAGGCTGTCCAGGGACCCTGACTTTGGGAGTGATGGAGAGTGGCATTTGGAGGAAATAATGGAGCACAGAGAGCGAAGACTGAATGTCTCGGAAGTGCACTGGGCACATGAAGATTTGAAGTTTCTGGATGTTCAAGAATGGGAGCTGGAGATTTCCTACAGACAGCTGCTAGACTCTGCTCAGCAGCAGGGTGGGGCTCCCTTTGCCTGGGACTATCAGTTGACAACTCTGAAATCCTGGCTGAAGAGTCGACAATGTGGCAGAGTAACAGTGTGCTTTGCCAACCTGCCCCTGCAGCTATGGACACGGAGGTCTTATGGCGGATGCAGCAAGTGCTGACTGACCTTTCTGCATTAGAGGATCTTGGATGGAGGAATGTGCCTGTCCAACAGAATGTCAGGGAATGGGCAGTGGAAAATCTGGAGATCGCTATCCCCAAAGCTGAAGTGCTGACAACAGGGCAGAGCTCTGCTAACCTCTGCCCATCACTGATAGCATCTTCTGGGTTCCACGGACAGGAGAGGGTGAACCTTTATCCCCAGACACCAGTTGCAGAGACAGGGGATTTGATAGACTTTTCTGCTGAGGAAGAACAACCTGGTGAGCCTCCAGCAGAAGAGCTGTTATTAGGGCCAAACTTCACTGTGCTCTGCCCAGCACCAACAGAATTATCTGTGAAGTCAGAAGGAACTTCCCCAGCTGAAGCGCTGGCCACCGGACAGAGGGTCCAAGACCTCTGCCCCACATCTGTGGTGGTTCCAGAGGCTCAGGGTGAGAAGGTGGAGGTCACTTCCCAGCAGCAGATTAGGATACAGGGGGAGAAGGGAGAGGAGCTGTTCGTCGTGCCTCCCCAACAGTTGGCCAGGTGGAGGAAGCAGTCTTTCCTCCCCAGCAAAGATCCGTGCACCTGGGAAACAGTACCACAGACATATTGTCCCAACAGCCAGATGAGGGAATGGAAAAGGAAGCAGCTGGCTCACCTCCCCAATGGCAGTTACACAGTTTGGGAGTGGAGGAAGCCAGCCTCCTGCCCCAATGGTTAGCCAGAGTGGAGGATGTGGAATCCCCAGCAGAAATGCTGGCAACAGGGCAGAGTGCTGCTGGCCTCTGCCCTCAACTAACAGAAGAGGGAGTTCCTGTGGTAGTGGATGGGACTTTGGTCACCACTGACACAACCCCAGAAAATGGTGTGACACTGAGTGAGGAGGATGTGAGCCATGCTTTGCAAGCACTGTGGGATTTACTAAAAGTGGATGGGAAGTGGATGGGACTTCAGTCCCCACTTGTATACCCCAGGGATGCTGGGCAGTCGGCCCAGATTCCCAACAGCATGATGGAGTGAGCCCAGTCACCCTGTCTTCTCTCCAGCGGCTGAAAGGACTCCAGAGAGAAGGGCCAGTCCAGCCCTGTCCCCAATGGCGGGCATGTTCTCTGAGAGAGGCAGAGGTTGACTGGGTAAGTAATGCTCTGTTTGGAACAATTTGTTTGGGGTACTGTGTGGGTACAGGCATTAGGGAACTGGAACTATGGACTAACTTCAGAGTAAATCCGTCTGGGGTCTCCTCCTGTGTTAGTCATCTGCTGACAAGGGAGAAATGTGACAGACCTAGCCAGGACAGAGGCTTTTGGAGGTGACTGAATGCTAGCCTCTTGCCGACCGATCGTGGGCCCTGGAATTTGGGGGAACGGTGTTCTTTGTGAGCTGTATGCCTGAGGACCCTTGAGGTGGTGTTACTTTGGATTCAGGTCCATATCCCCCCAAGAGACACAGACTCTGGGAACCCTGTATTTGCCAAATTACATAGAGTGACCGATTCATACTGTTGGAACCTTAAGACTACTTTTCCAACATCCTCGAGTTGACCCGTTCGGGGGTCCCACTGTGGCTGTTGGACTGTTTCCCAGGGGGGAGTATTGTCATGAAGCTTGGAATACTGGATTGTCATGAAGCTTGGAATACTGACGTATTTCTTCTTTGATTCTATTACACAGTGGGGGGTCTTCTGCCCTGTCTCAAGGCTAACCCCCTCCAGACGACTCCATGGTCTGGAAGGATGGCATTGTTCTGTCATTATAGCACAACCCCTTCTCCCCCCCATTACAGCACAGTCCCTCCCCCCCATTACAGCACAAGCCCTTCTTCCCCCTCTTCAAACCCCCCCCAATCCATCTTCCCAGCAAAAATTCTCTCCCCACTACTAGTACAAATCCATACCACCCCCCCCATCGCAGCACAACTTCTTCTTACCCCCCATTACTGCACAACCCCTTCTCCCCCCACCCCCATTACAGCACAAACCCTTCTTTCCCCTCTTCAAATCTCCCCCAATTCCTCTTCCCAGCAAAAATCCTCTCCCACTTCTAGCACAGATCATCTCCTCCAAGTCCTCCCTTCCAGCACAGCTCCCCAATCCTGGGTCAAATCCTCTCTGCCCATCTTTCCCAGCACAAATCCTCTTTCCCCCAAATCCCCCCACGCCAGCACAAGATCGCTCCACATTTCCCATCCAAATCCCACTTCCCAGTACAAAATCTCCCGCCCAAACACAAATCCTCTCCCTGTCTAATCCAAATCAATTAACACATCAATACTTCCCAAATGTTCCGCTTTTTGTGGAACCTTCCTGAGATCAGAACCAAATCCCGCAAATCCGGACTAAGGGCCAGTTCACACCAGCATGCAGTACAAGAAACCAGCGTTCGGTGTGCGTCAATGTTTGCTTAATGACACAAATGCAGGTCACAAATGTAATGCGTTTACCTGCACCGGATCGTATGGTAGAGTAGTACCAGGGGATCCTATTCCTGTGTGCCTTATAACTCTTGGTGTAGTCTGGCACAATTTCAGCTCATTCAAAAGAATGGGCTGAAATGGCGCTGCACCTGAAATGCATGTGAATCACACAGGAATGCACAGTGTGTGAACTGGCCCTAAGTCCTGGAGCCCAGTGCAGAAAAAAGTTCCATTACCTGGCTCCACTAACTTGCTTGCAGGGGGGTACTAGTCTGGGCACCTAAGGCGATTGCCCTGCATCTTTAGCAGGGTGCCCAGATGCCATGATTGTCCCCTGTATACCAGCTAGGGTGTCCTTAATTTGGGGGTGGGGGGGCAGTGAGTGATATGATACTGTATGTGCTTGGGGGGCACTTTGGGAGGAGAGAGGACTTCAGGGGGGATGGTCAGATTTTATATCCAACTCCCCCTTGTAGCACAATTCCTTTCTCCTCCCAAAGCGCCACCAAGCACATACAGTATCCAATTACCCCCCCCCCCCCCCATATCACTGCAAGTATTCATCTTTGTTCGCTTGCCAACCCCCTGCAAGTGTCTTCTTCATCATACTATAGTATAACAATTACATACCTCAGATCAGCGCGGCAGATCATATCATGCACATCGGTGTTCCTCCTTCCCGGCTCCTCCTCCTGTCTGTACACAGAAAGAGATCAGAGCCGAGGACAAAACCGACCAGCACACGACGATATATGTTGGCACAATGGAACGGCTGCGCAAATAGGCGTACAGGTACATAACCTTTGAGATGCGGCACAGTGGGCGCGTGTGCCCGCCGCGTGCTCCGTGACTGTGCCCGCGGGATCTATGGACTTTATGTCTGCCGATGTCCCGCGATCGTGTCACGGAGCGGCAGAACAGGGAGATGGCTATGTAAACAAGGCATTTCCCCGTTCTGCCTAGTGACATGACATTGATCACTGCTCCCTGTCATCGGGAGCAGTGATCGCTATCATGTGAGTTGAATCCCAACCCCCCCACAGTTAGAATTACTCCCTAGGATACACTTAACCCCTAGTGTTTAACCCCTTCCCATTTTTATAGCACTGATCGCTGTATAAATGACACTGGTCCCAAAATAGTGTCAAAAGTGTCCAATGTGTCTGCCATAATGTCACAGTCATGATAAAAATTGCAGGTCGTCACCATTACAAATAAAAAAAAAAAATAAAAAAAAAAAAGGAAATAAAACTATCCCCTATTTTGTAGATGCTATAACTTTTGCGCAAACCAATCAATATACGCTTACTGATTTTTTTTTTTAACAAAAATATGTAGAAGAATATATATCAGTCTAAACTGAGGGAAAAATTTGTTTTTTTTATATATTTTTTGGGGATATTTAATATAGCAAAAAGTAAAAAATATTGCTTTGCTTTCAAAATGGTCGCTCTTTTTTAAATAAAAAACGCAGAGGTGATCAAATACCACCAAAAGAAAGCTCTATTTGTGGGGAAAAAAAAGACGTCAATTCTGTTTGGGTGCAACATTGCTTGACCGCGCAATTGTCAGTTAAAGCGGCACACCCCCAAGGGGTGCAACGGAGCAAACAGCCTGCCTTTCAAGCACAAATACAGTGGAACCTTGGATTATGAGCATAAGGAGAATGCTTGTAATCCAAAGCACTCGTAAATCAAAGCGAGTTTCCCCATAGAAGTCAATGGAAATGAAGATAATTTGTTCCGCATTGACTTGTATTACATGCAATACCGCATGTGGCCAGAGGTGAGGGGGTCGCCGGAGAGCCTCGTAAATACTCGGGGACAGCTCAGCTGAACTCAGCCTCAGAAAGGCTTGGAAACACTCTAGAACAAAGTATTTCCAAGTGTTTCCGACTATTTCCAAGTGCTTCTGAGTATTTCCAAACGGCTCCGAACTGTTCCGAGTGTCCCTGGCGCCCCTGAACCTCTGGCCAAATGCGGTACTGCATGCCCCATTAGCTTGAACTCTGCTTGTTTTGCGAGACAACACTCGCAAACCGAGTCAGAATTTAAAAAAAAAAAAAAAAAAAGTTGCTTGTTTTTCAAAATGCTTGTTAACCGTGTTACTCGTAAACCAAGGTCCCACTGTATGTTTCTTTTGGTTTAAAAACATATTTGTTGTTAAGGCTCCATTAAACCAAAAGAAACATATTTGCGCATGAATGCAGGCTGTTCTGATAGACAAAGCTGGGACATTTCTTAAGCCTTCTAGACACCAGTTCCACCACATTCAATTGGCCTATCACTAAGATGAGCTTCCTCACTGGCCAATAGGAATGTGCAAGAGGCAGAAATATGAGGGCAAACCTTGGCAATATGGAAGGAAGGATATGGAGGAAGTTGTCAAAGCTTTGCCTGTCAAAATGGCCCAAAACCTGACCCTAATGGGGCTTTTTTTTTGGTGGCTGGTTTAGATATAAGTACATCTACAGTATGAGCCTGAAATTTATACCTGAAGAAGCTATTTTGCTTTTTAAACAGTCGTTTTCAAACAGTCCTTCAGCTCTCAATGCGATGTAATAGAATGTTACATTAGTGTACACGACCCTTTCTTTTCCTCTTCCTCTTTTTTTTTCTCTTTTTCTCTCTCACTTTTTTCTATCTCATGTTTTTCTCTCTCATGCTGAAGTTCGATCTGATGGATGTAGTTGTACATAAATGTCTTCCTCTCTATCCGTTCCATTTCCGGGTCTCTTGGCTGTTCCAGTCGGAATCTGACGTTCCTCAAGGCAGTGTCTATCACCATCAGGATGTCGGTGGTTCTTCCCAGAGTTTTTTTTTTGCTCTTCATTGTATAATTCTCAATGGCGATCACCGTCTCCGCACCCATGAGTCTAAATTGTTTCTCCATTTCCAGGTAATCTCCTTTCGTTTTGAAGATGAGGACAATGATGGGAAAGACACCTGAAGAAGAGAATGTAGTGAGCATCTCAAAGTTTTTAGTTTTTATTATTTTCCTCCCTACCTCCGCGGTCTGTAGTACTCTCACCCACTAGTATCAGATGCTGAAAATGTCACATTGGGTTAAGCGAGGCCTATAATACTATGCCATTTTTTACCTTGACCACCAAAGTATTTTTAGATCTTTTTCATTTATTTATTATTTTTTTAAAGTTTATCATAATAAAAGTAGGACTATAGGCAAAACGTGGAGGAGGAGGAGGAGTGCTTGCATAGCCCCTTGGAGCACCGCTGGTTCAGAGGAGAAATCTGCAGAGGAAGAGGCCATAAAGGAAGAATAAGAGGAGGGGGTGGAGGAGAGAGGTGTGGCAGAATCACCACTACCAGTATTTTGGAGGCGTCGTGGCAGAACAAGCTCCAACAATACTGCACTCTGTCCTGCATCCTTCCCAGCTGTCAGCAGGGTAACCCAGTGCGCCGTGAAAGAAAGTTAACGTCCCTGTCCATGCCTGCAGGACCATGAGTCAGCAGTAATATGCACCTTAGCGCTGACCGCCCTGTCCAACGAGGCCAAGACATTGCCTTCCACATGTCGGTAGAGAGCCAGAATGGCCTTCCGAGAAAATAATTGGCGTTTGGGAACCTGCCACTGAGGTACCGCACGTTCCACAAATTCTCGAAAGGGGGCAGAGTCTACCAGCTGAAAAGACAGCAGTTGGAATGCTAGAAATTTAGCCAAACTAGCATTCAGCCACTGAGCATGTGGATGGTTGAGACCGAATTTCTTTCACCGGTTTAGTAACTTGGGTACGAAAATTTGCCTGCTACAGATTTCTAGCAGATTGCCCGGAAGTGCTTGGGACACCTAATTCTACACATTCATTCCTCTCAGTGCAGGTCTCTGAGAGGATTGAAGTTATAGTGGGGTTGGAGATCCCAGCTGATGAGGAGCAAGAAGAGGTCCACCTTGTTCTTTGGTGTGGGTCTTTAAGTACTGTTGCCAACGGACTGCATGGGAGCTTGACATATGTCTGGTCAAGCATGTGGTGCCCAAGCGGCTGCTGTTTTGGCCACGCTTGGTACGCTTCAGACATATGTTGCAAACAGCAATGGTGCGATCTGCTGCACACGTTTCAAAAAAGCCCCACACTAAAGAACTTTTGGAAAAATATGCGGAGTCAGCAGCGCCTTGCACATGCGGAACTCTGCGGTGTGATGCAGTTGGTTTCCTGCCCTTAAGCTGGCCCCTGGAGGGCATCCTGCCTCAATGGAGATGTGCCTCCTCCTCCACCTCCTCTCTTCTATCTGGCACCCACGTACAGTCAGTGACCTCATCATCTTCCCTTCCCTCCTCGCCATTGGAGCAAACCTGACAGTATGCTGCAGCTGGGGGAACATGACTGCCAGTTTCTTGTTCTTCTTGGGCACCCCCTCTCTCTGGGCTCACGTTACTTCCTTCATCCTCAACCTGGGTACCATCATCACCAAAAAGGGGACCCTAAAAAGAGGGACATTTGTACCCCCCAGTACAGCGGGACTTTATAAGCGAACAAAGAAAATTTTATAAAAACACCACTATATACTGGGTACCATCATCAGAACCTTCAAAACACTGCTCATCCTCCTGCAGCATGTACCCTACACTGTGGTTGAACAGTTTGGGGGACTCCTCAGGGCATGATGGTGGGGCTAGGGAAGGAGTGACTGATGACATTGAGCCAATGAAAGAGGCTGCTTTGGCAGCTGCATTGGCAGACAAAGTACCTTAAGCCTGGGTGACAGAGGATGGAGGAGGATGAGGACGGCTTGGTCATCCACTCTACCAACTCTTCTGCATGTTGTGGCTCAACACGGCCAGCTGCCAAAAAAAGGACAAGCGTGCCCCACGGCCACATGCTGAGGATGCACCGTGTCCACGACCAGCACTGTTGGCTGTAGACACAGAGCCTGCTTGCCCTCTTTTAGTAGTGGCCTGTGAGCATCTGCCTCTCCTTGGTGGCCTTCCAGGCATACTGTACAACTAGATTAGCAAAACAACCCCTGCAGTTTACTAAAAACAGTACACCAGGAATGGCCTACAGTATATATATATATATATATATATATATATATATATATATATATATATATATATATATATATATATTGAACTGCAGCTCACTGAGTCACCTGCCTGAAAGTGTCTTTGAACACGCACTACAGGAATGGCCTACAGTCAGGTATAAGCTAGGTTTGACTACAATGCAGTGGATATATATTTTATAAACTGCAGCTCACTGAGTCACCTGCCTGCCTGCCTAAAAGTGTTTTTGAACACACACTCCAGGAATGGCATACAGTCAGGTACAGGCTTGGCTAGACTAATAATATTATATATATATATATATATATATATATATATATATATATATATATATATATATATATATATATATATATATATATATATATAAAATATTACACAAGACTGTATATATATATTAAATGCACTGCAGCTAGCTGAATCAACTGCCTGCCTGAAGTATATTAGAAACAGTACACCAGGAACGGTCTGCAGTGAGATCTAGCTAAACTGGATACAGTGGATATATATATATATATATATATATATAGATATATATCTATATATATATATATATATATATAGATATATATATATATATATATATATAGATCTATATATATATATATATATATATATCAGTCTGGCTGTATATGTATTAAATACACTGCAGCTAACTGAATCAATTGACTGCCTGAAGTAGATTAGAAACAGTAGAGCAGGAACGGTCTGCAGTGAGATCTAGCTAACTGAATCAACTGCCTGCCTGAAGTAGATTAGAAACAGTACAGCAGGAACGGTCTGCAGCGAGATCTAGCTAACTGAATAAACTGCCTGCTCAAAGTAAATTAAATGACACTCTCTCTCTCTCTCCGCCAGCAACACACTACACAGGGCCGACGTGCAGGCGGCCTTATATAGTGTGCGGCGTGTACATAACCCCTTGAGCCATAATTGGCCAAAGGCACCCATATAGCCAAACTGGAGATATATATATATATATCTATATACATATATATGTGGAGATAGATATACACACACACACACACACACACAAGACTGATTGTGTATATATATATATATATATATATATATATATATATATATATATATATATATATATATATATATATATATATATATATATATATTAAATACACTGCAGCTAAGTGAATAGTCTGCCTGCCTGCTCAATCTAAATGACACTCTCTCTCCATCCACGCCAGCAACACACTACACGAAGCCGACATGCAGGCGACCTTATATAATGTGGGGCGTGGACTTAGTCCCCCTGAGCCATGATTGGCCAAAGGCACCTAGCCTTTGGCCAATTATGACTCTCTTAGCTGAGGGCGCTGTGATTGGCCAAAGCATGGGCTGTTACGTGCCGCTCGAATTTGGGGCAAACTGCCCTTAATGTTCCGTTTTCCGCAAACAGGCGAACAGCCAATTGTGGGAAGATTAGCTCGTGGGGATCACCTTTTCTGAAGGACAGTCAGCAAACGGCACTTTCTTAAAAATCTGGCGGATCCCTGGTTTATTTACAGGAGGTTTGCAAAATAAAAATAAACAAAACAGTAAAGTAAATCCTTGCCGTCCGACGCTGACTAAACAGTCTCCTCTCTATACAGTGCGGGGCTGGTCCCTGTCACCCACAAAACATGCAGTAAAGCAAACCTTTTAGTCCAATAGCCGGAACTCCTCTCACTCAGGTTCCTTCCTGAGTCTCAAAACCAGAGACCTGTTGAGCTCCCTTCCTGGTTATTTAAAGTCCACCTGAGTGTGGGCTCAAGTGGACCAGAACATCTGGACCGGAACCTAGCCTGCCACAGAGGCTGGAGAAACCTGGGCCGGATTCCGGTTCCACCCCTTACCAGGGAACGAATGCGAGGTGAAATGTAGCGATTATCCACTATATCACCTCGCATACCGTCGCATATCCTCCCCCTCTGCTCAAGCCCCTGCAGCTGAGCAATTGACCCAAGCATACAAGCATGCTGGAGAGGGCATCTGCATTGTTTTGGAGCTTGCCCGGCCTATGCTCTACTGTAAACTTAAAGGGCTGTAGAGCCAGGAACCATCTTGTCACGCGGGCATTTTTCTCCCTGTTGTCACACATCCACTTTAGGGGAGCATGGTCGGTGACCAGCTTAAATGACCTACCTAACAAGTAATACTTCAGGGAGTCCAAGGCCAATTTAATGGCAAGACACTCCTTCGACAATAGCATCATTTTTTTCATGCTTATTCAGTTTTCGGCTCAGGTATACAACCGGGTGCTCCTCATCATCTCTGTTCTGGGATAGTACAGCACCTAGGCTCACCTCAGAGGCATCTGTCTGTACCATAAACTCCTATGTGAAGTCTGGGGTCACCAGCACCGATAGAACACAAAGGGCCTGTTTTAACGTCTGAAATGCCTCCTCGGCTTCAGGATTCCATTTGACCATGACTGACCCTCTACCCTTCGTCAGGTCGGTCAGAGGGACTGCAATGGTGGCAAAGTCGGGTATAAACCGTCGGTAATACCCCGTAATGCCTAGGAGGGCCGGAACTTGTTTCTTGTTTACTGGATGGGGCCACTTTAGAATTGCCTGAATCTTATTGGCCTGAGGCTTGACAAGTCTCTGGCCAATAACGTACCCAAGGTACTTGGCTTCCTCCAGGCCTATGGCACACTTTTTTGGGTTGGCCGTGAGACCCTCTTCCCTAAGGAAATCTACCACTGCTTGTACCCAGAGTAGGTGCTGGGCTGTGGATGACCACATCGTCCAAATAAGCAGCCGCATATGGGTGATGTGGTCTCAAATTTTTGTCCATCATTGGCTGGAACGATGCAGGGGCCCCATGCAGACCAAAAGGCATCCGCTTGTACTGAAACGAGCCCTCAGGAGTGGAAAAGGCAGTCTTCTCCTTGGCCAATTCAGTTAGCGGTATTTGCCAATAGCCTTTCCTTAGGTCTATGGTTGTTATGTAGCGAGCCGGTCCCAACCTTTCCACGAGTTTGTTGACCCAAGGCATCGGGTATGCATCGAACTTAGACACATTGTTGAGTTTCCTAAAATCATTACAAAACCTGATAGTGCCATCAGGTTTTGGGACCAGCACTATGGGGCTCGACCACTCATTGTGGGACTCTTCAATCACGTTCAGCTCTAACATATTTTTGATTTCTTTTGCAACTGCCTCTCGCCTGGCCTCTGGGGTTCTATATGGCTTTACATTTACCCGAACCCCTGGTTCCATCACTATGTCATGCTGGATCACCTTGGTCAGTCCAGTTAGGGGGGAAAAAAAGTCTCTGTTTTTGTGCACAAACACCCTAACGTCACTTTGTTGTGCCACGGACAGGGAATCCGTTATGGGGACGTCAGGTGTCACCAGTACCCGGTCCGTTGGAGACGGAGAAGCGGCCAGTAAGGTCTCTCTGTCCTTCCAGGGCTTTAAGAGATTCACATGATAAATGTGGTGTGGTTTCCTTTTCCCTGGCTGGTAGACTTTGTGGTTTACCTCCCCCACCTTTTCGACAACCTCAAAAAGGGACCCTACCACTTGGCTAGGAACTTACTTTCCACCATTGGAACCAGTACCAACACTCTGTCCCCAGGGCTGAAAGTACAGACCTTGGCACCTCTATCATAGACCCTCCTATGGGTCTTCTGGGCTCGCTCCATATGTTCTCGCACTAGGGGCAGGACAGCTGCGATTCGATCCTGCATCAAGGAGACCTGCTCTATGATGCTTCTATATAAAAATCTTTTCTTAATAAAAAAATCTGAAGATATCCATTACCATTTACCACCAACTGAAAGCCAAATTTGTCTGTGAAAAAAGCATGGTATAATCCGCCTGGATGCACAAAGTATTTGTGGTGATATGTACAGTTGCAAAATTGTCAAAGTTGCAAAATTGGGCTAATGCCATGTACACACGAGCGGACTTTCGACGGACTGAATCACGTCGGACTTTTCAACGGACTTACGATGGAGTTCCGCCGAAACGGACTTGCCTACACACGATCATACCAAATTCTAACCGTCTAGTACGCGGTGACGTTCACCAGGTCTGACGAGACTATAAAACAGAAGTGTAATCGTGCTCCACCCTTTGGGCCACTTCTGCTAATTTCGTGTTTACCTCGTGTTAGTAGAAGTTTGGTAAGAGACAATTCGCGCTTTTCAGACTCGTGTTTTTCAGATCGTTTAACTGTTGTTCAGTTTGTGCTTGTGAGGTTTGTATCTGCTTTTCAGTGCGTGTACTGAGTTTGCATTGATTTATTCAGTGTGTTCTTGTACGCTCGTTGCTGATTCTCAGCTCGCTCTTCACAGGCCTTGCTGTTCTTCAGTGTGTTCTGTTAAGTTCGTCCTGACCAGCCGACTGTTTTGAAGCCATGTTGCGTGTACGTACTCGCCATAGAGTTCATGCTTTGCTTGGTGTTGGGGTTCATTCTGACGATTTCAGGAACTTTCTCAGGATGACGGACCCCGTTTTTTCACCGTTTGTTGGCTTTGCTGACTTCTTATATCAGCAGGCAGGATACCTGCATTAGGCAAGCACTCTGGAGCAGAGGCTAGTCGCCATGTTGCGGCACTTGGCGACCGGGAGAAGTCTGCAGGACTTTAAATTCTCGACAGGCATATCCCTCCAGGCTCTGGGGATCATTATCCCAGAGACCTGTTCTGCCATCATTCAGGTCCTGCAGAAGGACTATATTAAGGTAAGGCTCTCACGGGCCTGGATACTGGCCGTACTGGCTTGGCCCCCCAAAACGCCGTGAAATTCTGGATAAATATGTTAATTTTTTCTCGGGTAGGGGGGCCATTGCAATGCCAGACAATGTCTAATTTTTATGAATAAAAAACAATGATCAGATAAAGTCTAGAAATGTATTTATTGCTTGCCTTTCATTTTGGCTGTCTCCTAGGTTCTCCTTTTGCACTTGTAGTGCCAAGTGTATTTTCCTTTAGTAAATAAGCCCCATTGTCACTGTAAAATAACTTACAAAACTGGTATTGAGCATTGAAAGAAGAAGCCACACATTGTTGATTCGCAAACTTTTTAATCTGTGCACATTCACATGTGCGTTTATAATTTTTTTTTAGAAAACATATATTTTTTTTAACAATATTTTTTTTTTGGTTTAAAAAAACTTTTTTTTTGTTTGTTTTGTTTTTTTTTACAAACAGGCATAATTTTTTTTTGTTTTTTTTTTGTTTTTTTTTTACAAACAGGCTTTTTTACAAAATTTGACTTTTAACATTTTTAAAAAGTCAAAGCCCAGAATGGGGTCAGCAAAAAAGGAAATGAAGAACATGATCGATGTTTTTTTGGGGGAAAAAGGGATTAGATTCTCCCCAAAACATTGATCATGTTCTTCATTTCCTGCTGCATATTGTCCAGCCGATTGCCCATGATGTCCAGGCTATTGCGCATGGCATCAATCTCCCCATTCCAGGCCATGATCTGGCCAATCAATCTTTGGGCGCTGTCCGTTGTAAATGCTTCCCCTTCCACAACCAGAACATCACCTAAAATTGATGAAAAAATATGTATTTAGAAATATGCAGGCATACATAGATTACCTGAAGCTGGGGTGTCAGACACTCACCTGGTGGGGTGCCCATGTTGCCCACTTTCTCCACCTCTCCTTCCTCCACATCCTCGGTGGGGCTGGGGCTTAGTTGCCATTCAGGCTGTCAAGGTCAGGGGTCCCTGGGATCCTGTTGTCTGAGTCTTTTCTCCCCTATGAGAATTAAACAAAAGGTATACTTAGCACACAGTTATTTGAGTCCAGAAATAGGAATATGAAACATTGCTTAGAAGTGGTGTACAATTGTCTGTTTGGAAAGAGATCCAAGTTGAAGACATGATTAATTTCCTTTTAAACAAACTGCAATACTTACCTTGTTTGGCCAAGTTTCACAGATGGAGACACCCCAAGTATCCCCTGGAGCCCCTGTGTGGGTTACCCTAAAAAATGTTCTCTGGTGTCCCAGACTAGTGCTCCTGAGTCCAGATGTGTAAAAAGCTGCTGAGTGTCCTCTCCTTACATTCCACTGAATGAAGTTTGCTATTCATTCTAGTTTCAAAGACATCTAGACAACAATGTCCTAAACTTCTTTTAATAAGACAAATTACCAAGACCAAAATGTTGTTTAAACCCTGTATCTATATTTCAAACAATGTTTCCTACGAACGATGTTTCCTACGAACGATTCATGTTTACACGAATATGAAAGTAGCCATTTAAAACTGTACAACAGTAAAGAAAAGCACATGGAGCAGCATGCAACTTAATAATCAGAATAGGAACACACGACAAGTACTTACTTTTTTTGAAGAACTCTCTTTATTCTTCTGTACTGATCCGACTCCCTCAGTTTAAGGTCGGACCAGCGTTTCCTCAATTGGTCTTTAGAGCGCCGTACCCCAAAATTCTGGTACAGGGTCTTCAATAATTTGAACATGATTTTGGCCTTGCGCAAGTTTGGCTGGGTTTACGGTCCATGCTTCCCATCATATTTGTTCCTCCGCAAGATGTCCACCATCTCCACCATCTCTTCAAAGGCCATATTGGAGGCCTTAAATCTCTTCCTCCCGGATCGGGATGTTTCGGGCTCTGGGCTTTCCTCTCTATGGGAGTAATTAACACCTGCTGTGTCTCCGCCATGTTGCTCCTACTGCGCACCGTAGAGAGAAGGGGTGGGGAATATTCATGAAAAAGAATGTCAGGGGCAAGCGGAGTTTCACTGTATATAAAGCTGACAAGCAAGTGCCGTACGTATGTTCTGTGCGTAGAGAGAATGGGCGGTGAATATTCGTGAAAAAGAACGTCAGGGGCGGGCGACACAGGAAGAGTTTCACGCATGTGCACTATATATAAAGCTGACACGCAAGTGCCTTACATGCGGAGGAAATAGGAACGGAAGTTGCGAGCGACCGAAACAAAGGTAATTTTTATACAAATTTTCGCACATCAATGGCATATACTGCTTATAGATTGAGGCCTATATTGGGATAAGATTATGAGAGTTTAGGCTAACATTAGTGTTTTTTTCTTGTGTATTGTCTTACAGAAAAAATAAATAATAAGTTTAAGGACCCTGAATTCATGTCACAATTTATTGACAAGTACAGGGAGATGAGGAATCTGTGGGAGGTCAAGCACAGTGCATATTACAACAAACCAGTAAGGAAGGCAACGCTGGAGAGACTTCTGCCATTTTGCAGACTTTGATCCCAGAAGCAACCTTGGAGATTTTGGAACGTAAAATTGGGATCTTGAGGAATATGTACAGGAGGGAGCATAACAAGATCCAGGCTTCCCTGAGATCAGGAGCATCAGCAGGTGATGTGTACAGTACCTGACCGCGAGATTGTGTTTCCAGCACGATACCATCGTGCTGGTTCTCGGTGACAGGGTACTGTGCATGTCGCGCTGGCTCACTCATCGGGAAAGGAAAACTTTGTTTTCCTTCCCCGATGAGTGACAGGCAGTGCTGACAGCTGTCTGGTATGAATCCTGAGGCGGGAACACCGCGCCAAATTTTAACTGAAAAAAACGGCGTGTGTTCCCCCCCAGGGGCATACCAGGCCCTTAGGTCTGGCATGGATTGTAAGGGGAACCCCCTACGCCGAAAAATCGGCGTGGGGGTCCCCCCCAAATCCATACCATACCCTTACAAGAGCACACAGCCCGGCTGGCCAGGAAAGAGGGTGGGGACGAGCAAGCGCCCCCCCCCCCCTCCTGAGCCGTACCAGGCCGCATGCCCTCAACATGGGGGGGTGGGTGCCTTGGGGGAGGGGGCGCCCTGCGGGCCCCACCACCCCAAAGCACCTTGTCCCCATGTTGATGAGGACAAGGGCCTCTTCCCGACAACCCTGGCTGTTGGTTGTCGGGGTCTGCGGGCGGGGGGCTTATCGGAATCCGGGAGCCCCCTTTAATAAGGGGGCCCCCAGATCCCGGCCCCCCACCCTGTGTGAATGAGTATGGGGTGCATGGTACCCCTACTCATTCACCTAGGGAAAAGTGTCATTATAAAAAAAACACAGTACACACTTTTTAAGAGTAATTCATTAGTCAGCTCCAGGATCTTCTTCCGACTTCGGGGGGTCTACTTCCGACTTCTCCCGGTGTTCGCAGGGACTCTGGCGTCATAAGGGGGTGTGACCCCAGAGTCCCTGCGCATGCTGGGACCATGACGTCGTAAGGGGGCGGGGTCACCGCCTATAAAAATGGCTCCGCAGCTCGCACACAGCATTCGAGCCAGAGAGAGCATTGTGTCAACATCGGGGAAGAAGAGAAGAAGAGAAGAAGCTGCGAGACAGCGGCGACAAGACAGCGGCGGCGAGACAGCGGCGACAAGACAGCGGCAGCAGACCGGGCCCCTCGCTGGCAATAGAGCTGGAAGAAGATAGTGGCGGGGCCCGGGAGAAGAGGCCGAACACCGGGAGAGGTCGGAAGGAGACCCCCCGAAGTCGGAAGAAGATCCCGGAGCTGACTAATAAATTACTCTTAAAACCTGTGTACTGTGTTTTTTTTTATATTGACACTTTTCCCTAGGTGAATGAGTAGGGGTACCATGTACCCCATACTCATTCACACAGGGTGGGGGGCCGGGATCTGGGGGCCCCCTTATTAAAGGGGGCTCCTGGATTCCGATAAGCCCCCCGCCCGCAGACCCCGACAACCAACGGCCAGGGTTTTTGGGAAGAGGCCCTTGTCCTCAACATGGGGACAAGGTGCTTTAGGAGGGGGGGGGGCGCTCGCTCGTCCCCACCCCCTTTCCTGGCCGGCCGGGCTTTCGTGCTCGGATAAGGGTCTGGTATGGATTTGGGGGGGACCCCCACGCAGATTTTTCGGCGTAGAGGGTTACCCTTACAATCCATGCCAGACCTAAGGGCCTGGTATGCCCCTGGGGGGGAACCCACGCCGTTTTTTTCAGTTAAAATTTGGCGCGGTGTTCCCACCTCAGGATTCATACCAGACAGCTGTCAGCACTGCCTGTCACTCATCTTTCCCGATGAGTGAGCCATCTCGGTGCTGGCTAATGCGACGGGGCTCGCAGGTGTCAAATCTCGCCGAGAAATGCGGCGAGATTGACACAATATCGCGGTCACCTACTGTATGTACCCAGGCTGTGGTACTTTGAAAAACTGTGTTTTCTTGATGACCAGACTGAAGCCAGGGAATCGCTTTTGACCCTTCCCTGCAGCCTTCCCTCCACCCCAGCAGAGGCTGATGAGGAACAGCCTGGGCCTTCCATCCTGGAAGAACCAGATGGGTCGATCTGGAGCCATGTATATTATTTTTAGACATATTTAGTGTCCTAATATTAATGATGTTAACTAGATGTTATAATTTATTAACCATTAAGGATTTTATCCAAAAAAATGATGTCTACATATCAATTGACAGTAGTGGCCAAAAAATGTTTGTCACCAGCTTGAAAAAATGCTGGGGTCAGAATGATACTCTTTTATATGTATTAACATTGAATTTGCAAGTCATGAGCTGAAAATTGTGTGTGATTGATGAACCAAAAACTAAAACTATATCCCTTTTCTATACACAGGATGAGCTCAGCCAGGAGGAAGTTCTGGAAAGTGGCAGGCAGGAGGAGGCCGGGCCCAGTGACAGCCAGGAGATTGGCGGGCCCAGTGTCAGCCAGGAGGTGGGCAGGCCCAGTAAGAGCCTCACCCAATTGCAGGTGCCTCCCCTCCGCATGCAAACAAAAAGGCCCAGGAAAGGGAAGGTGACACAGGAGGCATCACTGCACCTCATTAGAGAAGCTACAGAGGTCCTGAGGAGCCCACTCGATGCTGAAGAGGCCTATGAATGCTTTATAGCGACCAGGTTGTTCGAATGTGAGAGAGGCCAACGCCTCCTCTGTGAACAAATTATTAGTGATGCCCTTCACAAGGGGCCAACAGCAAAATATATGATCTTACCCATCTTCCTCCTTCTCCTCTTCCTCCTCCTCCTGCCACAAGTCCACCACCAAAGCCACAGCCTCCAAGGAAGGCTGCAGGAAAGGGTGCAGGGAAGGCTGCAGGGAAGGCTGCAGGGCAGCGTGGAGGGAAGGCTGCAGCAAAGAGAAGAACGTGATGACCTGGGTTCAGTCTGGTCTGACAGAAGACGCAGGCTGGTGTAGTACCACAGCCTGGGGACATATATATCATCTGCTGCTGGTCTTGATCTCTGGGATTCCTGGACCAGATTGTGTTCCCTATTATATGGACTTCTCAAGATCCCAATTTTCTTTTCCAAAGACTTGATGTGTGCCCTGGGGCCAAAAGGCTTCACAAATTCCTAAAGTTTCTCCAGCGTTGCCTTCCTCTTTATTTTGTTAACCAGAATAAATGGATATTTTATTTTCTGAAAATACTTGCCTATGTGTGTTTATTCAAATACATTTCTAAAAGACAATGTCAAATTAACAAGGGACACCAACCTCCTTGAGGTTCCAAAAAAAACAAAAATATAATGTTATTGTGTTAACTTGACACCCAAAAAAATAAAACATTTATTAATTATTAGTAATTATTAGTAATTAGTAATTAGTATAGTAATTATTATTAGTTATTGTGAGAACTCTGTGTGAATATGAGCAACAAAACAACTTCGTTCTTCTAGCATTATAAAGAACATAATGATGCGCTGCATTCAACGATCACAGAATTTGCAGCGTGAGGAATGTGCTAGCTCCAATACGAACACTAGTTTTTCCAGATCGAGCACTTCCGTCTCGTACTTGCTTCAGAGCATGCGTCGTTTTTTGTCTGTCGGACCAGCATACAGACGAGCGGATTTTTCGATAGGAACTGGGTTCGGCAGAGTTGCGGCGGAAAGATTTGAAACATGTTCCAGATCTAAAGTCCATCTGATTTTCGACAGAAAAGGTCCGCTGAAGGTCCCATGAAGCCCACACACGGTCGGATTATCCGACGGATTTGTTCCATCGGACCAGTCCGGTCGAAAAGTCTGCTCGTGTGTGCACGGCCTTAGGCATTAAGATTTGTTTTACTCTTAGGCGCAAATCGGTTAAGTGTATTCTTTTTGCTGAAAATTTGCTTTGATAAATATGTGCGCTGATATCATGCGACATCAAAAAATTTGCAACTACCACCATTATATTCTCCAGGGTCTCTGCTTTAAGAAAATCTATATTTGGGGAGTTTAATAATCTTTAGGAATATTTTGTGCCTTTGAACATGGGTGCAAAATCAGCTCTGGTAGAAAGTGGTTAAGGCCATCAGATGGAGCTGACAAATACAAATAAATTATGCATAGCGTTTGTATTCAACTTTGTTTTGACATGCATTTGTCATGATTACTTTTTCTTTATTGCACATGGAAATGTGTTCTTGCTTAACATGTCACATTTCTTTTTTTCCAATAAAAACATTCATTTTTTATATATATATATATATATATATATATATATATATATATATAGATAGATAGATAGATAGATAGATAGATAGATAGATAGATAGATAGATAGATAGATAGATAGATAGATAGATAGATAGATAGATATATTTATCTATATATATAATAAAACAAATAAAAATAAAATATTTCCCTATGACCATCAGCTACCTCTAGTGACCATAATGCAGTATTTTCCTGTCACACTTTGCTATTACAAATGAAAAAAATTTGACCTGGAAAGAAATATTCTTATAACATTTGTTTTTGCCCCCCATTCACATAGGATGAATGTACATGCAGTGTCGCTGGACATATAGCTCTGCTTTTTTAGAAATACGCCCCTTATTGTCAAATCATATTTGGTAAAAATCTGCCCCAGTTCCTTCACTTAGCAGCATAAGGGTCATACGGCTGTCACTTCCTCTCTAGGACTCATGTGTTGCAGTGCAGGATTTTCTTCCCTGCTACAGCTGTCTGCAGTAATCCCACCCCTGGTGTCTGACTGACAGGTATTGTGGCCAATCACATGCTGACCAAAGAGATGGCAGCAAGGTTAGTAGAATGAATGGCAGTTAAAGGACAAGAGTAATGGAATCATATCACCAACATGAGGTCTTTATACAGGAAAATGTTACCTGTCATGTTTACGCAGTTTTCCATAAATGTTTTCATATCTTGCATTTCTTCAGCTGGTATTTGTTGTCTGACACTGGAGAGGAGTAGAAGAAGAACACAATGTTTATTCATGTAAATGGATAAAAGGACCCCTTAACACTTATGTGCATTTTAATGAATGCCCTATCACCCTGTCACCCTGTGTGTCAGGACCTGGATCACCTGCTGGTGGCACTGTGGTCCCCAGAGCTACAGGGTGTGGTTCTAGTGTTCACCAGCAGATCCCAGTAATTAGGCTCCACCTGAAGCTGTCTGCTGGGACGATACACTAAATTACCAAAAGTATTGGGACACCTGCCTTTACACACACATGAACAAAAAATTTCCACCAGTATGTAAAAGCTTGAAATTGAAAGTCTCATAAACAAAGTACAGAATAAATAAATGAGCTAATAAAAAGTAAAAACACTATATTACCAAAAGTATCGGGACACCTGCCTTTACACACACATGAACTTTAAAATCTTAGTCTGTAGGGTTCAATATAGAGTTGGCATTTTTTTTTTTTAAATCTTGCAAACAAGAAACACATTACAACTTTTTTTATACAAAAATACAAAAAATAAATATTATATATATATATATATATATATATATATATATATATATATTTTTTTTTTATATATATTATATATACAGTGGGGACGGAAAGTATTCAGACCCCCTTAAATTTTTCAAAAAAAGTTCATTTTTTTCCTCATTAATGTACACACAGCACCCCATATTGACAGAAAAACACAGAATTGTTGACATTTTTGCAGATTTATTAAAAAAGAAAAACTGAAATATCACATGGTCCTAAGTATTCAGACCCTTTGCTGTGACACTCATATATATAACTCCGGTGCTGTCCATTTCTTCTGATCATCCTTGAGATGGTTCTACACCTTCATTTGAGTCCAGCTGTGTTTGATTATACTGATTGGACTTGATTAGGAAAGCCACACATCTGTCTATATAAGACCTTACAGCTCACAGTGCATATCAGAGCAAATGAGAATCATGAGGTCAAAGGAACTGCCTGAAGAGCTCAGAGACAGAATTGTGGCAAGGCACAGATCTGGCCAAGGTTACAAAAAAAATTCTGCCCCACTTAAGGTTCCTAAGAGCACAGTGGCCTCCATAATCCTTAAATGGAAGATATTTGGGATGACCAGAACCCTTCCAAGAGCTGGCTGTCCGGCCAAACTGAGCTATCGGGGGAGAAGAGCCTTGGTGAGAGAGGTAAAGAAGAACCCAAAGATCACTGTGGCTGAGCTCCAGAGATGCAGTCAGGAGATGGGAGAAAGTTGTAGAAAGTCAACCATCACTGCAGCCCTCCACCAATCGGGGCTTTATGGCAGAGTGGCCCGACGGAAGCCTCTCCTCAGTGCAAGACACATGAAAGCCCGCATGGAGTTTGCTAAAAAACACCTGAAGGACTCCAAGATGGTGAGAAATAAGATTCTTTGGTCTGATGAGACCAAGATAGAACTTTTTGGCCTTAATCCTAAGCGGTATGTGTGGAGAAAACCAGGCACTGCTCATCACCTGTCCAATACAGTCCCAGCAGTGAAGCATGGTGGTGGCAGCATCATGCTGTGGGGGTGTTTTTCAGCTGCAGGGACAGGACGACTGGTTGCAATCGAGGGAAAGATGAATGCGGTCAAGTACAGGGATATCCTGGACAAAAACCTTCACCAGAGTGCTCCGGACCTCAGACTGGGCTGAAGGTTTACCTTCCAACAAGACAATGACCCTAAGCACACAGCTAAAATAACGAAGGAGTGGCTTCACAACAACTCTGTGACTGTTCTTGAATGGCTCAGCCAGAGCCCTGACTTAAACCCAATTGAACATCTCTGGAGAGACCTAAAAATGGCCGTCCACCAACATTTACCATCCAACCTGACAGAACTGGAGAGGATCTGCAAGGAGGAATGGCAGAGGATCCCCAAACCCAGTGTGAAAAACTTGTTGCATCTTTCCCAAAAAGACTCATGGCTGTATTAGATCAAAAGGGGCTTCTACTAAATACTGAGCAAAGGGTCTGAATACTTAGGACCATGTGAAATTTCAGTTTTTCTTTTTTAATAAATCTGCAAAAATGTCAACAATTCTGTGTTTTTCTGTCAATATGGGGTGCTGTGTGTACATTAATGAGGAAAAATGAACTTAAATGATTTTAGCAAATGGCTGCAATATAACAAAGAGTGGAAAATTTATGGGGGTCTGAATTCTTTCCGTCCCCACTGTGTGTATATATATATATATATATATATATATATATATATATATATATATATATATATATATATATACACATATACATATCATATTGTATACACGACTAAACATAATAATAAAGGCTTAATTCACCTATAATATATGAACAAAAGAGTTTTTTTTCCCTCAACCAAGAGAAATATCACTGTATTATATTATATTATATATATATATATATATATATATATATATATATATATATATATATATATATATCACTAAATAGCACAGACATCTTCAAAAATTGTACACATTACTCAACTTGATTAACATTCAGAGTTTCAGACCAAGAAACATAGATTATCATGTGTATGTAGCCTTCCTTAAAAATTATGTTTATCCTTGAAAATCTAAGGGAGTGTCCAGAGAGGAAACAGGGAAAGAACCCAACACCCAGAGATCAACAAACAGCAGCTACAGGCCTGATATTCCTCCACGCCTTTATCCAGACCCTTTGCCGCCATCTGTCTTTCTCGAGACCCCAAATTTTCACTACCTCACCAAGAATCTCACACACCACCACCGGAACAGGAAGGACTTTCTGCCGAAGAGATACCTGACACCGTGCATTCCAGGTGTAATATCGGACTACTAAGCTGACTAGAAAAAGAGTGTCCAAATCAAATCCCTTGCGATTCTGCAATGCTCCATATACCCACTCAGCATTAGACATGCTAGGCAGGAAAGGAATATTCAGAGCCCTCCCCACATTTTTAGAGACTTCTATATTGAAAGGGCACTAAAGCAAGAAGTGGTCCATAGTTTCCACTTCACCCTGACACTCCGCTCTTGGGCAACCACGATTGTCCAAAGACCGGCACTTAACATTCCCCCTACTGTGGAAAGCGAACTAGGCCTGGTCCCTAAATTAAAAGGGAATCCGCTCAGAATTTATTAAACGTAACCCCTCCCTCATAATATGACCTGGGCAGTCCCTTAAGGCCAGTGGCGCATGAAAGACAGTACCCACGATCTTCTCACCCAGGAGTCTCCTAGGAAGGAACCTGATATCCTCAGCTGTCACATGCCACCGTTTAAGAATTTTCAAGCACAGGGCAACATAAGCCGGGAGCTTACCATGCTTGATCCTTATGCCGCGTACACACGGTCGGACTTTTCAGCTACAAAAGTCCGACAGCCTGTCCGACAGAGGAACAGAGGACAGAGGAAATAGGGAGTCCGCGCTAATGGGTGTAATTAGAAGCCTAGGTGGGAAGTATATTCCTAAATTGATAGACTGCTGCCCTCACATACGCTGACTCCACAGGGGGTGGAATGAGCGGAAAAAGTGAAAAAAGAAAAGTGTGTGAGTGTGGCGCTGTCCCAAAGTTGCAGAAGAAATGTCTGCATATATACAGTTTTATCAAAAGTGTCACGTGTGTATTCCTTTAAGTGAAATATGTATGGCAGTTATTACCACTCCTGTGGGTTAAAGTGACTGGTGATTTAAACATGAGAAGCATAATGAGTGCAATAAATCGCATCCAAGGTGTCTAGTGCTATATTCCCTCAAAAGGAAAAAACAGTATTAACCACTGCTAAGAGCATGAAGCGGTCTGTGTCTAAACACTAGAAAACACAAAGTTGCAATAAATACATCACACGTGACATGCAAAAAATTCTAAAGTGTCTAGTGCTAAATAAATAAATATTAAAATGTTGTTCTACAAACGTTGCAAATAACAAAGTGACAAGTGCCCTATGAAGAGGTCACTCTGAAAAGTGCTAAACTGCTGGCACGTGTGTTTAGCACTTTTCAGAGTGACCTCTTCATAGGGCACTTGTCACTTTATTTGCAACGTTTGTAGAACAACATTTTAATATTTATTTATTTAGCACTAGACACTTTAGAATTTTTTGCATGTCACGTGTGATGTATTTATTGCAACTTTGTGTTTTCTAGTGTTTAGACACAGACCGCTTCATGCTCTTAGCAGTGGTTAATACTGTTTTTTCCTTTTGAGGGAATATAGCACTAGACACCTTGGATGCGATTTATTGCACTCATTATGCTTCTCATGTTTAAATCACCAGTCACTTTAACCCACAGGAGTGGTAATAACTGCCATACATATTTCACTTAAAGGAATACACACGTGACACTTTTGATAAAACTGTATATATGCAGACATTTCTTCTGCAACTTTGGGACAGCGCCACACTCACACACTTTTCTTTTTTCAGCCTGTCCGACAGACTTCCGGTGGACTTTCGGCGGACTTGCGGCGGACTTGCGGCAGACTTTCTAATGAACGGACTTGCCTACACACGACCACACAAAAGTCCGACGGATTCGTACGTGATGACGTACACCGGACTAAAATAAGGAAGTTCATAGCCAGTAGCCAATAGCTGCCCTAGCGTGGGTTTTTGTCCGTCGGACTAGCACACAGACGAGCGGATTTCGGGGTCCGTCGTAGTTACGACGTAAAGATTTGAAGCATGTTTCAAATCTAAAGTCCGTCGGATTTGAGGCTGAAAAAGTCTGCTGAAAGTCCGGAGAAGCCCACACACGATCGGATTACCAGCCAGCTTTAGTCCGTCAGTGTCCGTTGGACTTTTGTAGACGAAAAGTCCGACCGTGTGTACGCGGCATTAGGCTTTTCACTGGCCCGCCACTCTCCCAACAGCCCAGAAAATGTCTAAACCAGATCTGGAAAATACCCACCCATTCAGGCGCTCTCTCTGCTAGCATGTTACCAAAACTGTGTTTCAAAAACATCAGAGAGAAGAACACAACCAGGTTGACCATCCCTAGGTTACCCTTCCACCTAGATAGGCAAGTCACATTACGCTTCACAAGATTCAGCCTGTTCCCCTATAATAATTGGAAGAAACAACTATAAATCCTGGAATAGCAAGACTCTGGCAAGATGCAAACAAAGCTGACATACAGAAAGGTAGGAATACGGTAGGTCTTAATCAAGTCCACCCTTTCCCTCAATGAGAGCCACCACCCTTTCCAGCATTTCACCTTGACATCAGCATCATTCAGCCTGGCTTCCCAATTTGACTTACTGTAATCATGGGGGCCAAACTCGATGCCTAATACTTTGACTTTCTGCTGAGGCCTCAGGAAGGTGTCCGGAAGTGCAAAGCTCTCACCTCCCTCGCTCATCAAAAAAACTTCACTTTTATCATGGTTGACCTTGGAGCCTAATGCCTCGGAATACTGCTCTATAACTGAAACCACCTCCTGTGCCTCCTCTGTCCCAGAGATAAAGACAGAAACGTCATCAGCATAGGCTACAACCCTCAAGGGCGGCTCACCAGTAATGCCCACCGGCACCCCGCACAACGTTCCGCTCTCTAGGCTTCTGATGAAGGGGTCGATTGTGAACATGTATAGGAAAGGGCTCAGCTGACACCCCTGGTGTACCCCCGATCCAACCCCGAAGAGCCGTCCAACCCAACCGTTAACAAGCATGAAGCTCTCTGCCTCTCTGTATAAAGTCTTAAGCCATCCATCAAACCCACCCTCCAGGCCATACTTGTCAAGAAGCCAGAGGTACTCATGATTGACACGATCAAAAGCCATCGCCTGATCCAGTGCCAGCAAATACTTTCCTCAGCCTTCAGCCCTGCAACGTTCCAGAGCCTCCCGGACTGCTAACACCGCTGACAAAGTGCTTCTGCCCTGGACCGAACAGTGGTGATGACGAGAAAGCAATCTGTTTGCTACTGATGACAAGCGCCAGAAAATGATCTTTGCCAGAATCTTTCTATCGACATTAAGAAGGCCAATGGGGCGCCAATTCTCAATCATCGAGGGATCCTTGTCCTTTGACAACAGAATCACAGCAGATTGTCTCAAGTAGGAAGGGAGCGAACCCTCCTGCAGACAGCCATTAAATACCTCCACAAGATAAGGTACCAAGCTGGATTTGAAAGTCTTATAAAATTCAGCTGTCAATCTGTCTGACCCAAGGGTTTTCTTAATAGCCAGACCATCTATAGCTTTGACTACCTCTTCTGCTGTGATTCCCCCTGTCAAACTTGCCATCGGAATGTTATTTCCCAGACCTGGTGTAGAATCCAGAAAACTCGACATCTTTGCCCGATCGAGGTACTTCTCCCTCAGAAGATCCACATAAAAAGACCGAGACCTCCAGGATCCCTGACCTGGATTTTGTCAAAGAGCCCGTACTATCCCTTAGCCCAACAACCGTCTTAACTGCTGCGCTTTGTTTGCAGTTCTGATAAGGGTCGGGCGAGTGATATTTCCTGTAGTCCCTTTCCAGAACGAAGCGTGCCGGTCATACTGATACTTCCTAAGGAGAAGTTTCACCTCAGAGATTGCCCCGGAATCTCCACCACTCGAGACAAGGCGATCAAGTTTTCTCCGCAGCTGCTGGTAGGCAATGTACTTACCAAGCTGTTTCCTTTTTCCTATGGCCTTGAAAAACCCACTAATCCGGCTTTTGGCAAGCTCCCACCACTCCGACTTACTGCTGCAGAAATCCAGGATGGTTACCTGAGCCTGAAAAAAATCCTCAAAAGATTGTCTTACCTCCTCGTCATCCAGCAGAGCCGAATTCATCCTCCAAATACCCTTTCTTTTAGGTGGCATATCTAAAGCATTGAGAATAATAGGGCGCACACACGGTCGGACTTTGTTCGGACATTCCGACAACAAAATCCTAGGATTTTTTCCGACGGATGTTGGCTCAAACTTGTCTTGCATACACACGGTCACACAAAGTTGTCGGAAAATCCGATCATTCTGAACGCGGTGATGTAAAACATGTACGTCGGGACTATAAACGGGGCAGTGGCCAATAGCTTTCATCTCTTTATTTATTCTGAGCATGCGTGGCACTTTGTCCGTCGGATTTGTGTACACACGATCGGAATTTCCGACAACGGATTTTGTTGTCGGAAAATTTTATATCCTGCTCTCAAACTTTGTGTGTTGGAAAATCTGATGGAAAATGTCCGATGGAGCCCACACACGGTCGGAATTTCCGACAACACGCTCCGATCGGACATTTTCCATCGGAAAATCCGACCGTGTGTACGGGGCATAACAGACAGCAAGAAGTGATCAGAGAACTCCACCATACGACACTCAGGAGCCGAAAAGGCAGAGTCCCCCTTTAAAAAAAACCTATCTATCCTGCTCTCACAACTGCCTCGCTTAAATGTGTACCCCGTGCTGTCTGGGCAACGCTTAATATGCGCATCTTCCAGACCTACTTCCCTGGCATTCGTATTAAGAAAGACGCTATCATAGACTGTCAGTGGAGCCTTTCCTGTCTTTGGGCCTAGTAACGGTGTTAAAATCACCTCAAAAGACAACTTGCCGAGATGTAAAAAGGAAAGGCTTAATCTTTGTAAAGAGGCATTTCCTCTCCCATCTAGTTTGTGGTCCATAAATATTTATTTAACGCAGATCATGCTCCTTCACAGAGACGTCCAGGACCATACACCTTCCAATCTCTACCTCGATAACCCGCCGACAGGTTACCATGCCAGTAAAAATTACTGCAACTCCGCTGTAAGACTCAGCTGCAAGGGACCAGAAGGAGGGCCCACACCTCCACTCCCTCTTTGCCAGGTGGACATCGGCAAGTCTATTTAGCCGGGTCTCTTGCAAAAATAAAATATCAGCATCCATCTCGCTGAGCAAAAATAAGGCCATATTACGAGCCCTTACATATTTTATGCTGGCAACATTAATCATTGCCACCTTTATCGGAATGGGAACTGTCATCAGGATGATTGAGGTAGGCGTTTCTTAGCCTGAGCTCCCTCCCCCCTTACTGGAGACCTTGACCTCTTTAGAGAAGACTCTACCTCATCCTCCTCCATCTGAGACATGGAATTAGAAGACTCCCCCTCCCCCTCAGATAAGGACCCAAACTTGTTTACCAGAGGTAGATCATCTACCTCTAAAGATGAAACCAAGGAGGCAGAGGTGAGGACTACCTTATTCCTCCTTCTCCACACCTTGGTCCACTCTCCCCTGAAACATTACCCTGAAAGACCTCATCTACATTATTACTAGTGGCAACTTCCCCCTTCACCTTAGAACCTCCACTAGAGGTTTTACGCTGCCTTAGGGAAGGCCCTGATGAAGCTGCCACCTCAGATCTGCACGAATCTGCCCCTTTGGCAGCCTCAGCCAACCTGGATGACTTATTTACATTTGGATCATTGGGCACCTGAAATACTGGGGAAGAACACACAACAGAAGTAGACACCGACACAGTAGGGAGCACAGACTGGGGAGCAGACACAAGAGGGGTCACACCTTCAGGTTGTGAAACTGACACCTGGGGGGGACACTCAGGACTAGCTGAAACAGCTCCACCAACCCCTTGCTGCCCCCCACGTTCCTCCTCCTCCATCCTCAGCATTTCTTCCACCACCTCTGGCTGATTATGGAGGGCTTCAGGGCAAAGGCTATAGGGGTGACCTAACTTGTTACAAAGATTACAACGAATACTATTGCAGTCTTTTGCAACATGCCCTGAGCCCTGACAGAGGGAACATTTCTGCACAGAACATGAGCTTGAAAAATGCCTCTTTTCACCACAGCAATGACACAACTTTGGTTGCCCTGCATAAAGAATAACAATCCTGTCACGACCTATAAAGGCAGACGAAGGGATTTGCTTAACAACATGACCTGTGGCATGCAGTTGTATTAACTCTGTCCATCCTCCTGCCCATATCCCCCTATCATCTACAACTTTCCTCAAGGGGGCTTGGACATCAGCATATCTCCCCAACCACACCACCAGATCCGCAGCAGGAATGGACTCATTACGCACTAGAACTGTGACGTTCTTATATAATGGCTGTCGAGAGACTACTTTGGGTGACAAACCTGCCCATCTTGGGGATTCCTTCCACTTCTGCTCATACCTCTCCCAAAAGACATCTAATCCTTCCGCCTTGACAAAGGAGAGGTCATACTCATATGACCCAACTGGGCTGATAAGGGCAAAAATCTCCTCCGCTTTAAAACCCATCCCCAGAATACGGTCCACCACATCTCTCCTATTTGGGGGGGGGGCCCTTCTCCAGCCCACCTCAATTGGACCACATTGCGGCATTTAAAGGAGCTACCAGATGGTGTCAGATTGTCTTGACCTTCACTCACATCACTCCTAGTGACCGCAGAATAACTGGCCCTACTCACCCTTGGGACAGGTGCAGCCACCTCTGAAGCATAGGAAATAATCACACTCCTTGCAACATCCTGCACATCACTTTTAGTTACAGACCCCTCTTTAGATAAGGTAGAAACAACTTTATCATCAGGAACAGATGGAGCAGAGATTTCTGACACAGAAATATCATTTACATTACCTTTGGTAATTCTTACTTCATTACCAGTAACTAAAGGGTTACCAACAGTGGAGATATCCTTATCAGCACTCTTCACAGCAGAGTCTGCACACCCTTTACTGGCTTTCTGTACACAGGTGGGAGTCTCAGCCAGGAGATGAGCTTGCTCTCTGTGACTGACTCACCCGGGATAGAGGCTTTTGGAGGGGACTGAATGTGAGCCTCTTGCCTACAGATTATGGGCCCTGGCATTTGGGGTAGCCTTGAGGTGTTGTTACTTTGGCTTCAGGTCCTTGTCCCCCAGGACACAAAGACTCTGGGGACCCTGTATTTGCCATAGTAGCAATAGTGACTGAGTCATACTGTTGGGACTCATACTGTGAGAAGATGCTAATGTCATCAACTCCACTCACCTGTCTGATGTCAGCTATAATGTATTTAATGTAAATGAGTTTAGTCTGGCTTACCACAGGTTCTAAGGGTATTCAACTCATTGTTGTTGGTTCTAATTAACTCTGTTACTGTGTGAAGCTTGGTGCCCACAAGTCTGTGTCCTACAGGTCCTGTCTCTGAGTCATCTGGTCTGGGTAAATGATTTGTAAACTAGCTCATGTTAATTAGGTTAATTAGGTTACATTTGTATTGTTAGAGTAATATGAGCAGGAGGGGGGAACCTCATCTTCTCCTGTATATAAGACTGTATTTTGATTCTAAATAAAGTTAGTTCATGTTAGCATCTAAGCAAGTGTCGCCTTGTTTTGTGCTTGGAAGCATTTGGAATATCTGATACCTGTATCCAGACTACAAGGAAGTGGTATACTGACGGAAACACTCAAGCGGAGTGTGGGACGTTCCATGACATTGATGGCAAGCAGCGGGAAGCTTCCGGCAGTCTGGGAAATCTAAACCTCCACCTGGATCCAAGATCAGCATAGCAGACTTCAGTCACCCCAGCGGAGATATGGACCTGGCATCAGAGTTCCCGGGGGTTCTGCTGCGGATCATCCTTTCAACATACACCAGGACTGTGTCTAAGGATGAATACCTGGAGCTCAGGCAGCAGATTCGGGTGAGCTTTGGATTGGAGCCCTCCAGCTCGCTGGTATAAAACAGGGCAAGTGCTTTCCAACCCAAGAGCAACGGGCCAGTGACCAACGGGCAATGCGGATGGCATTCCTGGGAGAGCGGCCCCAGGAGTAATGGGTGACTGAGTTGGACAGGCTGGTCCAGCAGGAGATAGAACTGGACAATCGTTATCGGGCTCTGCAATGGCACGCAGAGCAGGGATATTTAGGGGAGACAGCAGAATGCTCTCCGGAGGGATAGGACTTTGGAGGCCCTGGATTGCTGTGGGAGAGCCTTACAGATCATTTTGTGTTTGGCGATGAAGAGGAACCTGACCTTGAGGACCTGCGAGAATATAGAGAGGCTATGCTCGGTCTTGCAGGGGTCTCAGAGCTCAAACCTGATCTAGACCATTTGCTAAGAAAGGAACAGCATCTGGAAAGGGCATACAGGAAACTGCTAGAACACATTCAGCAGCATGCCAGAGAATCAGCAGTGGAAAATCCGGAGATTGCCGTCCCCAAACCTGAAGTGCTGACAACAGGGCAGAGCTCTGCTAACCTCTGTCCAGCAATGATAGCATCTTCTGGGTTCCATGGACAGGAGATGGTGAACCTATATCCCCAGACATCAGTTGCAGAGACTGGGGATTTAATAGACGTTTCTGTAGAGGAGGAACCACCTAGCAAACCCCCAGCAGAAGTGCTGGCACCTGGACAGAGGGTCCAAGACCTCTGCCCCACACCTGTGGCAGTTTTGGAGGCTCTGGGTGAGAAGGTGGCAATCACTTCCCAGCAGCAGATACAGGGGGAGAAGGGAGAGGAGGTGCGTGTTGTCCCTCCCCAACAGTTGGCCAGGGTGGAGGAAGTGGACTTTTCTCCCCAGCAAAGATCTGTGCACCTGGGAGACAGTACCATAGACATGTCGTCCCAGCAGCCAGATGAGGGAATCGAAAAGGTAGCAACCAGCTCACCTCCCCAATGGCAGCTACACAGTTTGGGAGTGGAGGAAGCCAGCCTCCTGCCCCAACGGTTAGCCAGAGCAGAGGATGCGGAGTCCCCAGCAGAAGTGCTGGCAACAGGGCAGAGTGCTACCAACCTCTGCCCAGCACCGGCAACAACTGTGGAGTCCCAGGCAGCCGGGACAGTGGGCCCCTCTGCCCAGCAACAGGCCAAGCCATGGAATGGTAAACACCACCCAGATGAAGCGCTGACAGATGGACATAGAGTCAATGACCTCTGCCTCACACCTACTGAGGTCAACTATTCCTTGCAACCAAGAAAGGAGATCATGCTGACAGACATTGTGAGTTCACTCTGCCTGACTAACGCATGTCCAGACCAGGTGGAGGTCTGGGATCTTGTTAGTCAACTTTTGATGGGGGAGAAATGTGACAGACTCACCCGGGATAGAGGCTGTTGGAGGGGACTGAATGTGAGCCTCTTGCATACAGATTATGGGCCCTGGCATTTGGGGTACCCTTGAGGTGTTGTTACTTTGGCTTCGGGTCCTTGTCTCCCAGGACACACAGACTCTGGGGACCCTGTATTTGCCATAGTAGCAGTAGTGACTGAGTCATACTGTTGGGACTCATACTGTGAGAAGATGCTAATATTCATCAACTCCACTCACCTGTCTGATGTCAGCTATAATGTATTTAATGTAAATGAGTTTAGTCTGGCTTACCACAGGTTCTAAGGGTATCCAACTCATTGTTGTTGGTTCTAATTAACTCTGTTACTGTGTGAAGCTTGGTGCCCACAAGTCTGTGTCCTACAGGTCCTGTCTCTGAGTCATCTGGTCTGGGTAAATGATTTAGTAAACTAGCTCATGTTAATTAGGTTAATTAGGTTACATTTGTATTGTTAGAGTAATATGAGCAGGAGGGGGGAACCTCATCTTCTCCTGTATATAAGACTGTATTTTGATTCTAAATAAAGTTAGTTCATGTTAGCATCTAAGCAAGTGTCGCCTTGTTTTATGCTTGGAAGCATTTGGAATATCTGATTGTAACGAGCCCCTTTGCTCGCTCGGTTCCACTCTCCCGACACACCTCTGCTGCTATAGAATCAGATTGCAGATCGCACCATCTGATTGCTCAGTCATCCAATGCTCCGGGATTAGAACTACAGCTATGTGCCGTTCTAACCCAGTTGTGATAGCTCAGAACAAACACCAGGCAGGCTGTATGTAAGTTCAACCAGGAATGTCCTTTATTGCAAAATACAGGCTCTTTTATACACTAAAAGAGGAGGTGCAGGCCTCCTGCTCATATTACTCTAACAATACAGCTGTAACCTAATTAACCTAATTAACATGAGCTAATTAACTAATCCCTTTAGACAGCCTAGATGACTCAGACATGACCTTTAGGCCAGACTGGCCATCTTGTAGTTCAGAAAATCCAATCAACATTATCACAATAGCAGAGTTAATTAAACACAAACAACAATGGGGATCTAATGACTCTTAGATCCCATACTAGAGACTTATTTACAATACACATTTTAGCAGACAACAGACAGGTAGCTGGAATTGATGATATTAGCATTTAACAGCAGGAGTCCCAACGGTATGAATCAGTCACTATTCTAATATGGCAAATCCAGGGTCCCCAGAGTCTGTGTGTCCTGGGGGACCAGGACCCGAATCCACAGTAATACCACCTCAAAGGTCCCCAGGCATACAGCTCACAAACAGCACCATTCCCCCAAATGCCAGGGCCCACGATCGATCGGCAAGAGGCTAGCATTCAGTCCCCTCCAAAAACCTCTCTACCGGCTAGGTCTGTCACACTGGTATCTGTATACAGACTGGGAGGAAGTGGTATACTGACGGAAACACTCAAGCAGAGTGTGGGACGTTCTGTGACACTCTCCACTGCCCTCTACTGCACCATCCATAGGAACTACAACTCCATTATATTGTATAGGCAAGTCATGAACAAAAACAGCTTTTTCTGCCACCTGTTGTTTCAAAGGTTTTGGGGGGACATAGTTATCCTCTTCTTCATCCTCAGATGATCCAGATACAGCAAACTTGCGACCATGCAAAGGTGATTCCATTTCTGTGATTAACTTCAGCATACCTGCTCCCTTCACAGGCTCAGATGGATCATCTTGCTCCATAGCCTCCTGCTGCGGTGACAAGGGCACAGAACTTCCTTGGCTCGATGACATACTGGCAGTCAAAACACCTGACTGCTGATCACCCGCAGCCTGTGTGCCAGAGCTTTCTCCACCAGAAACACAGTCCAAGCCCACAGAAACTTTTTGGCTTTGCACTGACCTTGGCTTCTCGCACTCTGGTGATGCTTTTCCTCCACTGGACTCTATGGTCCCTCTGCGCATTGTACGGAAGCGATCATCGTTGCCATATTTCTCCTTGAAAGCTCCGCTGGTTTCTTTCAATGCGACCACCAGCAGACTCTGCTTTTCCACTTTGGCCTCCAAAGCCATTAACTCAGGCCGCATCTGCCTTCTCTTGGAACTGTGAAACCGGTCATTTGCAATTTTTTTATGCTTGAAGTCAAACTTTAAACTTTGCCAGTACTTCCTCCTCCTTGGCGATTCTCGCAATCCTAGCACAAACCTTCTTTCTGTAGGCTGACAGGCTTTCACCTTTAGCTGGGCCATTTCCCAGGTCCTCAAAAACACTGGTATGGGAGGACCGGTACTCTGGCCATCCGGAGGATCCTCCCCTGGGTCTACCCCAGATTCCTGCATGCACTTTGGGTATAGGGAGTAATCAAGCTCCCTGGATCAGTAGGCCTCTCTGGAGCTCAGGAGATCAGCAGTAGTGCAGCCACAGCCTTTGCAGCTATAACAGCTTTAACTCTTCTGGGAAGGCTGTCCACAAGGTTTAGGAGTGTGTCTATGGGAATGTTTGACCATTCTTCCAGAAGTACTCTTGTGAGATCAAGCACTGATGTTGGACGAGAAGGCCTGGCTCACAGTCTCTGCTCTAATTCATCCCAAAGCAGTGCCATCTTAAGAGCATTATAGGCCCCCGGGCAATACAGTGCACTGTGGCCCTGTCTACACAATCACGCATGATTGCCCATCAAATGCAGCCTCACTGTGCCCACCATTGCAGCCTTGCTGTGCCCATGAATGCAGCATCACTGTGCCCACCATTGCAGCCTCACTGTGCCCGTGAATGCAGCATTGCTGTGCCCACAATTGCACCCTCACTGTGCTCATGAATGCAGCATCACTGTGCCAATTAATACAGACTCACCATCACCTGGTAACACACACACACAGCGGGCATCTCCTCCTGTGTATCAGAGAGTTGGCTGGGTCTGTGTTCGGTGGCCACGCTGTAACAAGGTCCCGCCCCCCTAGACTGGCTTGTGTGATAGGCAGAACACTGATTCAATCTACTATTACATGAGCCGGTCTAGGGGGGCGGGACCTTGTTACAGTGCAGCCGCCGTACACAGACCCAGCCAGCTCTGTGATACACAGGAGGAGGAGGAGAGAAGGAAAGAGCAGAGTGCTGCAGCCGCAACTCAAATTGGCCCCAGGGCAGGCAGCCTACCGGGAAATTTCCCGGTATCCCGGTAGGTCAGTCTGGCCCTGGCAACTGCCCAGCGTGCCCATGTGAAAAGACGGCCCTTCCCAAAAGGTGTTCTATCGGGTTGAGGTCAGGACTCTGTGCAGGCCAGTCAAGTTCCTCCACTCCAAATTCGCTCATCCATGTCTTCATGGACCTTGCTTTGTGCACTGGTCCAAATAATTTTTTTGAGGGGAGATAATGGTGTGGGGTTGTTTTTCAGGGGTTGGGCTTGGCCCCTTAGTTCCAGTGAAGGGAACTCTTAAGGTGTCAGCATATCAAGACATTTTGGACAATTTCATACTCCCAACTTTGTGGGAAAAGTTTGGGGATGGCCCCTTCCTGTTCCAACATGACTGCGCACCAGTGCACAAAGCAAGGTGCATAAAGACATGGCTGAGCAAATTTGGACTGGCCTGACCTCAACCTGACAGAACATTTTTTGGGATGAATTAGAGTGGAGACTTCTTGTCCAACATCGGTGCCTGACCTCAATAATGGAAGAATGGTCAAACATTCCCATAGACAGAGGTGGCTCTAGGCTTTGTGAAGCTTTAGGCAAAACCTAGACAGGAGACCTCACTCACGCTCATAATTGGAAAAATAATTAAAGCAATAAAAAAATTAACTGTATACATTGCATATATTAAGAGCTTTAAAGTGTTCTCTATCTCGGTGCTGGTGTCAGTGCTCTCTATCTCAGTGCTGGTGTCAGTGCTCTCTATCTCGGTGCTGGTGTCAGTGCTCTCTATCTCAGTGCTGGTGTCATTGCTCTCTATCTCGGTGCTGGTGTCATTGCTCTCTATCTCGGTGCTGGTGGCAGTGCTCTCTATCTCCTGGCTCGTCGTACGTCACCGCGTTCTTGACATTCGGAAATTCCGATAACTTTGTGTGACCGTGTTTATGCAAGACAAGTTTGAGCCAAAATCCGTCGGAAAAACTCCATGGATTTTGTTGTCGGAAAGTCCGATCAATGTCCGATCGTGTATATGGGGCATAAGCCTGTAGGGTTCAATATTGAGTTGGCCCACGCTTTACAGCTATAACAGCTTCAACTCTTCTGGGAAGGCCGTCCACAAGGTTTAGGAGTGTGTCTATGGGAATGTTTGACCATTCTTCCAGAAGTACTTTTGTGAGGTTAGGCACTGATGTTGGACAAGAAGACCTGGCTCGCAGTCTCCACTCTGCCACCAGGGTTCATAAAGACATGGATGAGTGAGTTTGGGGTGGAGGAACTTGACTGGCCTGCACAGAGTCCTGACCTCAACCCGATAGAACACATTTGGGATGAATTAAAGTAGGACCTTCTTGTCCAACATCAGTGCCTGACCTCATAAATGAAGAATGGTCAAACATTCCCATAGTGGAGCATGCTTTGCTGGGGTTTTTTGCCTTCCTCTGGATCAACGGTGGATGGAAGATTGTGTATATGGGATTGTTGTGTTTTTTTTTTGTTTTTTTTTTGGCTGAACTAGATGGACTTGTGTCTTTTTTCAACCTGACTAACTTTGTAACTATATATACGTGATTCTGCACAGGAGGGCCGCCCTGTAGCAAAATATATCTGCTATAGGGTGTTCCTTAAGTGGTTAATAAACTTCATTCTAACCATAATCAGTCTAATTCCAGTTTCCTAAGTATAGCTACACTGAACTGGTCATCCCTGCTGATGCTGGATACCTGCACTCGGTATCTCTTACACTATCTCAGGAAGTACTCTTGTTAGGTGGATTACCAGAAAAAATTAGAGAACAGAAATATACATGCTTAACAGTAATTAAAGAAAATAATGGTGACCCCAAACCATAAGATTTTCTTGTGCTCACCTTCAGTTCTGAACATATCACCAGCAAACTTATCATTAGATCAGCTCACCATCTAATTCCTGGAAACCAATCTGCTCCAAGGATGCCTCATCTAACACAAGAATCACTTACCTGTACACAAAGATGGGGACAATAAAGTCTGAGAAATTTGGTTCCAAACCAAAAATTTCGATGGCCTTAATCATATCTCTGTAATTGTCTTTCCATTCAACTCTCTGTCCGATGGGGATGAAGTTTCCTGGAATTGACAAGGCACAGAGAATGCATCACACCAGAAATCTAGAGTCCAAAAATTTTTTTTCCATTTAAATAGTTCAAACTAAATTTGCATGTACGGGCAATGCATTTCAGGGCTAAGAGGGGGCTAATTTAGGAGGGCAGATACTTCCCTTAAAAAAAATCTGCCAGGGGCGTGTCTGGCCAGTGAGGAAGACGGCTGCCTGCTAGCTGAGCTTCTGCTCCAAGCCACCGACAAGCTACGATACCCAGCGATGGAGGTACTCCCAGCGACTACCTATGGCTTCCCTGGAAGATGCAGCACTAGGTGCTATCCGCAAACGGGGCTCACAGCGCCTAGCCCCACAGAAACTGACAGATTATTACCCCACCACGAATGGACGGTTGTACCAAGATGGCGCCGGAGCACACACGCGGCCTGCCGAGGAAGGAGAGCACTCCTCAGACTCCAGCAGATCATCCACTTCGGTATGTGCTAAAGGAGCCCAGCAAGCA